>JAVFBX010209057.1:0-12072 GCA_034783855.1 Mopalia kennerleyi
TTTTCCACCGTAATTAGGCCAGGAACATTGTTAAGTGGACAATCCGTCATCATATAAGTGAAATACCCTTGAGTACGCCGTTAAACCCCAATCAAACAAACAAACAAACATTGCGTTGGCATATGAGTAAATAACAGTAAGCACAGCATAAAAACCTTAACATACAAGCACAATATATCAATTCATACATTGCAACTGAGAAACATTTTTATTTTATCACCCAAAGAGATATTAAAGTCGTCCTTTCCTTCAGAAACAAAAGCTGCGGAAATAGTAGATGTCAAACTATTTAATGGTCACAACCTCTAACATGAAGTTTGAAGTGTGGGTGGTGAAACCAACAGTTTATTTTTTTTAAATAGGTGCAAGCTTTTTGTGTCCACATATATCACATGTACCACATTTGAAACATATATATTAATGGGGTGTTGTTTTTTCTTGTTACCCGGGCTCACCCCCATAACATTGAACTCAATCAGAGCCATTCTGGAAAAGTGTTACACCTCCTCGAACAAACAAATGAGATGGCTAGTATATTGTGAATTTGAGTGCAGTTGGTACCGTGTCAATTCATGTGTCTCAACATTATAACGACATTAGAATGGTGACGGAATGATGATTTCTGAACACCATGGAGCACAACAATAACACCTGTCTATCAATAAATCCTCTAACTAGTGCTGCAGATAACCTGTTTGAGTCCCTTTGGATCACTCTTTACTAAGAAAGCTGCTAGTAACTTGAATACATTTGTTAATTTATTTGTTTCAGTGTGAAGTTTTGTTTGAAGATTTTGAAGAAAACATGATGGTGATATTCCGCAATAAAGATGTTCCTGATGATGTCACGGAGAGAACTATATGTTTGGAGATTACAGGTATGTTGATGAGCTCCTTCTGTGTCCATAACTATAGCATCAGTCATTACAGTACACATACTACTATTACCAAAAAGGAGTCCAGTTCAGTGTTTTCTAGCTTTGGCATGTCAGATTGGAAACACTAGAACAACTAGTATATGCACTTTATATTTTAAATCATATTTAAAAATAACGATATTCCTATTTCAGGGCTGATCTGTTTGGAACAAATAGCTAAATTGCATGCTTTTCATGGAAATCTGGGAAGGAGTAAAGATATATTTTACTTACAAGAAAAAAATTATTACGGGGTTGAGAGTTCGGTGTCCAAACTGGTGGAGCCCAAACCCCGTTAAATGGGTTGGAAATGGGCCTGCATTTTTTATCTGCTACACATTGTATGGCCTATGAATGAAATTTGAGACTTGTAGTGTCATTGATGTCCACTGTCACTTACATGTACCTCTCATTTCTTCAATGGCCCTCTCGCTAGAGGCAGCTTGAAGAGTAGCCATGCTGTCTTTACTCAGCACTTAGAAAAATTAACTTTCCAACATCATGTAAACGCTTCCCTTCTTGGTTGTGCTAGTGTCAATGTTTGTTGGAATATATCACCTGAAATACCCTTAAGCATGGTGTATTAAAAATACCAATCAATCAATAATAATATAATAATAAACTTTATTTATAGAGGGGTGAAATGCTCAGTCAACAAATGGTTGATCTTCCCTGAGGCCCTCTCAATCACACTCACTTACACACGCAAATCAAAAACTTTAAAGTAGGCCTACATGTTTATACATTGAATATCAATTTGTGACTGCAAGTCTTGCAGGAATTTACCAGTAACCACCAATCAGCTGCTCCAATTACTATAATCAAAATAATAATATAATATAATAAAAAAAAACATTTATATATTTTTTTTCTTATATCAGAACAAGGTTCCATTGTCGGATGAAATGATCGAAGACTTGATACTCGCTTTGGATACAAACTGTTCGGATGAGTTGGATTTCCGTGAACTCTCCTATGGCATGATGCAATTTAAAAAGGAGCGTAGATATAACAAGAGAGTCGAGTTAGCTGAACTATTTGACAGTAAGTAAAAATGACATGTAGTAGTTAATACACAGAACAATGAATTTGTCTTTTCTATTAAGTACTTCTTTTAAGTTTGGATGTCAGGTATACGAGTGACTCTAAGAGTGAGTGATGTGGTTCTGGCAACCGTGGGAGCGGTTTTTATGAAATTTCCTTTCGGTTATCCACTGTAATTATGCAAGGAACAGTATGAAGTGGACAATCCATCATCATATTTATAAGTGAAATACCCTTGAGTACGACGTTAAACCCCAATCAAACAAACAATCAAGTTAAGATGAATGTGGCCTTGATGTAAATATTTTGGAATCAACCATTATTTTGAAGTTTTTCATAGCTTGAGGCTCTTGTTTTACCCGTGTCATTGCAAACATATTTATATCATTAGCTTCTCGTCTGTTTGCTGTACAGGGTCTATGTCTGGTCTCGGTGAGGAGGATTCTTTTTGTAAGGAGGATGATCGAGATGGCGCCTCACACAGACCCAATGAACAGCAGAATAATGGCATAGAGACTACAGCTAAATATAATGTTAGGGCTGACAGGAAAGGCTCAGCTAAGAGAGTGTCTTCTTCATCTTCACAAAGCCGAGAGGGAAATTCTCGGGTTAATTCAGCTAATAAATCCAATGCCCACCAAGCTGTTAAAGTAACTGAAGATGGAGTTATCTCCCCTGCAAATTTCATAGTTGACCATGAAGATATCTCATCTAATGTTGAAACATTACAGAGAATCAATTCTGCAGAAAGGTCTGCGTCATCTACAAAATCCCGAACAAGCTCTCGCCTAAGCTCTTCATCTCAGTTAACTATCCCGGAGTCTGATTTACGCCCAGAGCAGTATGTGTTTGGCTCAGATGAAGCCATGATGGACCACATGAAAATGACTCGCTCAATTCTCACAGGCTCAGCCAAAGGTAACAGAGCAAAGGTAGGAAACAAAGAATATACATTATGTTGTGTGCTTGCAAATGTGTAAAATTTATCGTTTTTTATATGGTCAAATGTTTGCTGCGGTCAAATTTTGTTTATGATAAAATTAAAAATTTTGTTTAAAAAAAGTCAAATCACTGATTACTTTCTCACTAACCCACGGTTTGAAATCTTGACTGCAAAGGTAAACTGGTGCACCCAGATTATATAGTAAATCAATTCTCCCCTTCCAACCTTAGAACAAGAACATAACAATCTGCCAGGTTTTTAATATTGAGATTTTGCACTTATATCAACCACATGCAAGTTAACATATGCTAGCTTCGATATGATTGTGTGTTGATAGGCAAAGGTTGGTGGTGATTTACTGAACTAGTGTCAAAGCAAAGGCGATTGAAGACACTTGGTCACTACCTTTATTTATCTTTGTTTCAGTCAAAGGATGTGAGATATCCTAGTGTAATAAAGACCGGTGACAAGGCTATTGACGATCACAGTATGTTCTCCCAACTGGAGGGAGATACCGGGGAGATGGTCAATCGGTTTAGACAGGACAAATTACGAGAATATTACGCAGTGAGGGCTTTGTGTCGAGAAAGGGGAGTTAACCTGACAAAGGAACTGTTTGATAAAGGTGCGTTAAATACTCATAAGACCAACTTCGATCTGATACAAACTAGATCTTAATTACAAAATAAGACAGGTACACAAAATTTTTATTACGGCTTTGTGTAAATACACTGTGACTGGTTTGGGATGTCCAACATGTCTTGTATAAATATACTATGACTACCATGGGTGTAGTATACAGACTAATTTAAGATGTACAACAGGCCTGGTGTCGGTACTCTCCGACTGGTTTGGGATGTCCAACAGGCCTGGTGTTGGTACTCTCTGAGTGGTTTGGGATGTCCAACAGGCCTGGTGTTGGTACTCTCTGACTGGTTTGGGATGTCCAACAGGCCTGGTGTCGGTACTCTCTGACTGGTTTGGGATGTCCAACAGGCCGTGTTGGTACTCTCTGACTGGTTTGGGATGTCCAACAGGTCTGTTGTCGGTACTCTCTGACTGGTTTGGGCTGTCCAACAGGCCTGTTGTCAGTACTCTCTGACTGGTTTGGGATGTCCAATAGGCCTGGTGTCGGTACTCCCTGACTGGTTTGGGATGTACAACAGATCTGGTGTGAGTGCACTGTGACTGGCTAAGGTTCAAGTTTGTCTGACAGGCCTGGTGCTACCCGTTGCCCTCGGGGGCTAAAGGACAACATGAAGCTGTTATGTTTGTGTTTTTTTATGTATTACATCCTTTGACTGTCCTGCATTTGTCTGGTCTTGTCTTTGTTTGTTGCCATTGGTGTCGAGGGTGATTTTATTCACCCATTGGGCAGGTATGCATCATATGAGTGAAATAAACTTAATTTAAACCCAAATCAAACAAACTAAATCAAAGGGTTAATTAGTTGATTGGTGTATTAAGCTCTCTTTTTTACTACATGCTAGTGTATTTCCATCTGTAAACTACAAGAACATATGGAACTCTATCAAATGAAGTGCTGCATACAAAAGCGTCATTGAAGAATAATGAATGTTCCTCTATAAATTACATTGTGAACATATTTTAAAACCTACTACCCATAGCCATTTGGCTCCATACTTTAACATTGAACTATTATTCATGTTTGTTTGTTTTCAGTGTTACTCCACCCACCTGACAAACCACACAGTGTCATCATACGGGAAATACGAAAGAAATCTAGCAAGGCACGACTGGTCAAACAAGCACAACTTGAGGCTCAACGAAAAGCTAAAGAGGCAAAGGAAAAGAAAGATAGTGACAAATTTCGACGTAACCGAGTTAGCAAAATAACTGATATCAGACAGACATTCCCCAAGGCCCGTAGATTAGCCGCCAAGGGCTGTAAAATGAATCTATCAACGGGCAAGGCTATTATCAAACCTCTCACAGAGTGCTGGATGTCCTTTGAGGAGTATGAACACTTAACAAGGTATACCAGGGTTATCTTTGCTCTTATTCTTAAAATTGCTCTTATCAAAGCCTTTCTCCTGGAAACAATTAAGATAATCTATTAAACGGACCACACAGATAAATAGTTTCTCAGTTAACTATGATCACACGTCCGGTATTATAGCTCAGTTGATATCCCCAATTTTATACAGGTTTTAATTCTTCACACCATTACCTATATAATACCAGCTAGAGGAAATTATTGTGGCTGAAACACATTTACTTGAATTATATCATTTCAATTTGGTTTGCAAATTAACTCAAATCATGCTGTTTATGGTCCATCAAACTATCTTCACCTAGCACTGGGGGAATATTAATTTTCCTGCATGGCCCAACAGTTTAGATTTTACGGCCGTCCAGGTTTGTTTGGCAAGTTGACCGATTGAAGTACATCAGGTCATATCAATGAAATACCTTGTCTCAATCACCAATCAATCAATAAATCATTTCCCGGTGTACATTGTACATGGTTAGAGTGGGCATCTTAAGCTCCAGTGCCCTTTCCGCAAACGGGCAACAAGAAAGTGAATTGTTTTCTTGTCACAGTCGATTTTACACACTTTATTAGTCTCTTGTTCAACAATTTGTTTGGGGATATAGTCATAGGATACACTGTTGAGTATAGCTTAATACCCCCAAACAATCAATCAATCAAGTTTCCATGATGATCTCTTACTTTTTTCTATATTTTCAGTCACATGGCTCGTCAGTATCAGCAACTTCATGGCAGCACAAACTACAATGCTTTCTGGCCTGGTTATTTACTGGATAAACTACGTCTCTGTATGCCTCCATACGACCGCCCTGGGCAGCCCTCCACTGGAGCACACGCCATCTTCCATAATACCAAACAATCAACACGAACAAACCATGGCTATAACAATGACCTCAACTCTTTTCCTACGGACTGCAACGGGTGGGTAAAATATGGAGTTGTTGATCAATACTTAAGAAAACCAATTGTTTTGTAGAATCACTGGAAACAATTAATGTGAACCTCGTAAAAGGCTGTCGACGCTCAAATGTCGCTGTTTAACCTGTGTGAAGTACTGTGGATAATAATCTATATCACACATGGAGTGTATCGAAGTAAAACAAATGTACACACGTTTTAAACATACACAATTTTTTGAAGAAATTTCTGTTCAATGTACAGAGGATATCAAATTGGTGACACTGCTATCAAATTTATGAAACTCAGGTGGTCATTCTCATTTATTCCTTTAACGTGCCTGTTGAAATGCAATAATTACTTAACTGAAATATGATAAAAAAATGAACACCAACATTGGTTTTAATTCAAGATATCAAACAATTAGTGACATATAGTCGTGGTTTATCAACAAATCATTGTTGAGACATTTGAGCAGTGCCATGGGGAGTCTTGCACTCTTTCAGTACATGAGAACGAAAGTTTGGATTGTATCGAAAGACAGATGGAAAACGAGAGAAAGGACAACTAATAACCACTCTAGATGATGATTATATTACACGAACACGTCCCCAGATGCCAAAGGTTCATCATTGTAACTGATCAGTATAAGCTGGGATTGTCTAACTGCAGCTTAGCCAGGGCTGTTTTGAAGACGCCATTGCAAGTTGTTAAATGAAAGTCCATGTAAGCATTTCATTGGCTGAGTTGTATCAATGAACAGAAAATGACCAATCCCAGTGTTGGAAACCTGTATCCCACACATAGAGATATGAAACAAATATCACATAGCTGTGGGGTTTTTTATGGGATAAATGTATTTATTATCACAGAAGCACTCAGCATGCAGTATCGCACGAACAAAAAGTAATTGTCTGGGGGCCACACCATTCCAACTAAACCTCTTCAATATGCTTTACTTGGTGGGACTGTCTAGGTCAGATGGTCAGGGCAATCAACCACGTTGTTGCAACTTATGCTTTTATTCATAGTTACAACTGCCAAGTCAATTCACTTGATAATCAACACGTTGACGAGCGTTGCTTTTCAATATTAAGACTATCATTCTTACGTTATGAAGCTGTGTTTACAAGACATAACAATCCTTTCTTCATACAACACCAGTGGTGATCAAGACTGCTTCGGAACACACCATTAAACTCGGACAGCCGGAAGTCATCAAGTGACTGAAATATCCAGATTGTGCCCCAATCAATCAAACAAATCACCTACAGTTTCTGTGCACTGTAGATTTAATTATCTACAATATTATACAAGCACAATGTCATCTTATGTGTTTAGATGTCACGGTCAGTGTTTTTTATATACTTAGATTTTTATCCTATACATGTATCTTTATATTTTTCAAATTTTATACGGATTGTTTTTTTATACACTTGTTTGTGATATTTTTTGTAGGTGCGCATTCTGCAAAGGTCACAAACCATAAATATGATGTCAAAATGATTGAGCGCTGCGAATGTTGCCAAGCTGATGTTTCTTCTAGTTTTTTTCCTTTCCTTTGTAAGATGGTCAGTTAATATGTATGATGATCAATTACTGTACGGACAACTCCATGCTATTCAACACAACTTTGTTGTATTGAGAAATTGAAGCCAAAATATGCTATGCCTTTTTGTTATATATCTACTTTTTAAAAATCTATTAAATTTTATCCATTATTGTGAATCTTATGATTGTTCTTACCAATAATTTGGTAGTGCTGCTATTTCTTATTATTTTTGTTTGGAAATAGAAATAAATACATTTTTCTAATTTATACAAAACCAGACTTTTTTTACCTGTACTATTTGACATTGTTTCAGCTTGTTAACAAACTAAGTCTGAACTTGTCTTTTACAGTATTATCAGTATTTTCAGGAAAAACATTCTGTTAGAATCGATATTAGTTAGAAAGTGATCAAAATGGTGACTGGGAACAGAAGCAAGGATCCCACGAAACAGGTGTTGGTATTTACTGCTGGTGATATACAGGCGTGAATATAGTAAAATATGTAGAATGCAAACTCATATATCACCACATGAGGATTTTTTTGATTAGGGTTTAATGTTGTACTCAAGGGTATTCTACTTATATGATTATACACTTCACACTGTTCCTTGCCTAATTATGGTGGAAAACCGAGAGGAAACCTCGTAAAAAACACCCCCGTGATTGCCGGAACCACATCGTGTGACTCACTCATACACCGGAGGGTCAACAAACGGGCACGATCCTATGAACGGCACATCAACACCACATGAAGACTGAATATAGAACGTTTGGTGACCATATTAGTCAGTGGCATTTTGGTGTAATGTAATTCTATCCTTCACCTTGCCCCTACATTCTAACTTTGTTGTTTGTGAATGTCTTGTGCGGAGAGAGAGTCCCACTTCATCCTCTCACTAGCATGGCAAGGAACTAAGACAGCAAGGGCTTAGGCAGACACCCGTCCAAATGGACACCCTGAAGAGAACAATTGCCTCATGTGGACACCCTGTTTTAAATAACTTTAACATGCAGGAGATAGGAAAACCGTCAAAATTGGACACCCAGTTATTTGAAAAGTGAAGCAAAATGACCATTTTGGACACCCTACTTCTGATTTCTGGCTAAACATCTGTAAGACAGCATTACCCAGTCAAGGTCGCTTCATCATCATCGGAATCTTATTCATCGTGTATTGTTCAGTAGAATGTAACTTCATGACACGATGTGGACAGACAAGGATGGGTTTATTGTCACAATGTAGTCGTAACATAATCACAACAGAGGACTATTAATGGTTGGAAACCTGGTCATTAATGCCCCAGTACAGTATTCACATGATAAAAATGGTCAATTGTTTGGTTGTATAATTTCATACCAAGATGAATAGAACCTGGGATATAGTATCATACTATATCCCAGATAGAACCAAGGATCGGGAATTTGTCAAATAACTTCTGGCAATACTGTTTGTCATCTTTTGGACTATTGAACAGTCAATCGATTGTAGCCCATCATCTCCACAACTTCTGGAAAGTTTTAACAAGGACCCACAGAATAAAAATCTCCACTAATTATTGCTAGTTTAAACGCTAATTGATTGATGTATAATCTCAGTCTTGAGGGTATTTTACTTCTGACAACAGCTGGACAGCTCCTGTTTGTTGGAGAGGAACCTCAAAACAATGAAAGATACAATTTACACTACAGAGTTTTCATAAAATTTGGTAGTCCATAAATTTTACAAAGAAAAATTAATGGTAATTTACATATTTGATAAACCATGTCCCGGCTTTTAGGGCTTGAATCTCTAGAATGTGATATGTAGGATACTTTGGTTTTCATAAGTCAACATCCCTGTGCCAGTGTGATTATTTGTTGAAAGTATATATTAGTATGTATGTATATATGGTAAACAAGCAGACAGTTCCCACAAGAGATTGGAGGGTTTTCAGATTGCTCTGTATTAAAGACCTAATTTGTATTGCAATAACATTTTTAGTGCAAGGGTCTTCAAACATTATAAGGATGTATAGAAGCAAAGGTGCAATTAGCAATAAATTTAATATAGACTGGATTACTTTTTATATTGTTTTCCCATTGCCGTGGTCAGATTTGAAAAATTCGAGCCACCTCTGAAGAAATAGATGACCAAATCACTTCCCATTCTATCTACCCAATGGCCATATTAAACTGCCCTGCAGATGTTTGGCTAGGATGAGTGAGAAGGTAGTACAGAGCTGTGGTGGTCCTGGCATTATTCAGATATGGGCAGAATTTTTTTAATTCTGGCAGCGGCAATGGAGAGACAACATTAGAATTACCCAAGGCGAGTTGAAATTCATTTCCGACAAAAACTTTTTGACTTCGACTGAAAGTCACTGAATTACTGTTTCCAATCGACATTTTAAAAATTGAATTGAACGCGCAAGATTAAGAGGGATAATTGTGCAAGCGTCTCAACGGAGACATGTTTCCCTGATAAGAGTGAACAATTTCCACAGTTGTAAACAACTGTTATCTATCCATCAGCAAACCAGCTGGAGGTGAGGTGAATACTTCTTCAATGTCTAATGACTTCAGTCTGAATTCAATAGTTGGTTTTATTGTCATACATGTGCAGAAAAAAAAAACAGCCAGCAAATTAAAAGTAAGGGCACAAATGTAAATTGATTGACATAAATGATTCTGTCCTAGTGACCTGTATACAGGTGTTTTACAGGTGGCACGCACTGAATGTGTCAGCCATTTCTTAGCTCTCTTCTAATCTAATGCAGGAAACAACAAGGATGTTATTGGATAATGGAGCAGAGAAAATCTCCAGCTGTTTCATTCTGCATTGTATTTTACACCGGTTACGTTTTACTTGTCCTTCGTTAAGATGAACATTGGCCAAGCGGTTCAAGGACTTAGCTTAGATTTCCCACCCCCACCCCTCACACACACACACCTAGTCACTTTAATTTCTCCACCTACAATCTGTACTATATTTGATAGTGAAACCAAGCCATAAAACAACCTCTATCTCGGACAGTTTTTGTGGGTCATGGTGAATCTGGAGTTTACCATTATACATTGAAAGGGCAATGGTTCTTCAAATAACATAAGATAACAAGATAGATATGGACACATGAATCTTTGGACAGCATGTAGGATTACATTCTGAATCAACCAACAATTATACTCACTGGTTAGTAAAACATCCTAACAATGAAATTATCTATAACTGTAGAAAAACAAATTCAAAATAGTAAAAAGTGAAAGTAAAATACAAATAAGGTATTTCTGTCACTATTTATAAGTCTGATTAACTGATAATAAATAAATTTATATATTTTTTCTGAAACATGACCATGACAGAAGATGAATCCAGAAATCAGAATGGGTTGTTCTCTGTGATGGTTAAGACAAAAACCTGTTGACAACTTTAAGTTTATGATACGACAATGAGTCAATTTTAAAATCGGCTGCCAATGCATTTGTACTTTTGACAAATATTCATGATTTTAAATGTTGTATTTACAATGAGAGACAATATGTGTGATCAAATTTGATATAAATGTTTTTTTCAATCCCCTTCTCCATCACCTTTACTGTCTGTCTTGTTACTGTTTTCCACTGCATCTGATTTCTCTGTGTCAACCTTTCCTGAACCTCCTACTTCTTTAGTTGCTTCCACATAACCAGACTCTTCAAGGTTGCCACTTTCAGTTTCTTCCAGGTCATCGTTAGTTTCTTCAAGGTCGTCGTCATTAGTTTCTTCAAGGTCGTCGTCATTAGTTTCTTCGAGGTCGTCGTCATTAGTTTCTTCAAGGTCATCGTCATTAGTTTCTTCAAGGTCATCATTAGTTCCTTCCAAATCATCGTTAGTTTCTTCAAGGTCATTCGTGTCATCAAAATCATTTGTGTCCTCAAAGTCATCATTAGTTTCTTCAAGGTCGCCAGTGTCCTCTAAAATCGCTCCTTCCTCATATTCATCCAATTCCTCCATGTCATCTTCATCTTCATCTCCCTCTAATGCTACATCATCATCATCTAGTTCTAAATAAATAAATAAATAGATTCATATGAACAACCTCAAATGTAGCTTTGTAATCTCATTCTGATCTAGTAGACAATCATGACTGAATCTGGCCTTGTAGGCTATTATTAACATGTGGACCCCCCAACCTGCAAATACAAAAATTTCAATTTAATTTTTTTTCAATTTCAATTCAATTTGACAGTGAACATATAACATCAACTTTATCTTACCGTCATCATCTATAGTTTCGTCACCAATTTCTTCAACATCCTCATCATCTTCATCGTCATCGTCCTCTTCCACATCTGAAAAATAATCAACGAAAGATATTTATACTGTGTGCAATTACATATAATTAAAGAATGCTGTACGAAAGTTTAAAAATCCTAAGTTTAACAGCAACTAAGATACAGCCCGGCCAAAAGAAAACTTAGAGCTAATTTACATAATTTATGTAAAAATTTGCACAGTGAAATGTTTTCCACATTGCACATCTACTAGTATAGAAGAACATTGGATGAAAGTTTTAGAACTCTTAAGTTGAAAAGCAGACTTCCCAGACGGACTGACAGAAAAAGAAAAACCTATATGCATTATAAGGAGTACACTGTCCTCACTTAACAGGACAATCTAATTAAAATCAGATCTCAAAAATGCTCCCCGGGTTTTGTTTGTCGCTATATTGAGATCTAAGGCAATCACT
>JAVFBX010209068.1:0-12072 GCA_034783855.1 Mopalia kennerleyi
CGTTTTATTTTTGTCTCCGTCGTCATATAAGTGAAATACCCTTGAGTACGACGTTAAACACCAATCAAACAAACCATCAAACTCTCCAATCCGTTGACTCGAGCTGTTATGTCTTACTGGTGTATATGTTTTAAGTCGAGAAATATTCTAAAGGAAACTGGTTGGATTTATATCGGGTTTTCGGAACGGATTCTTATAATACCACAACACCATTTAATTATTTTAAGTCGGAGTGCACTGAAAACTGTCGCCCGCCTCTTTCTTTGATTGGGGTTGTTTACGCCGTACGGAAGGTTATTTCACTCATATGAAGGCGTGCCAGCCCAATAGGTGAAGGAGACCCTGCTGACAACAAACAAAGACAGGACTATATCATGACCTAATGCAAAGACACTATAAGCAGGTCTGCTTCATGTAGTATCTCAGTTCTGATGAGAAGCTCCCTCCCAAACCTCCGTCTGTTAGTTTGAAAAGTTTTTTGAAAGTTAAATCAAACAACAAACATTATGTCTATCAGTTTTCGGTGTTGCGCCGGTTGACTTGTAAAAGACAGATTGAACACTACTTGTTTGGTTTCACCATCCCGATGTATAAGTATTTCGTTAATATACATACGAATGTTTTATATTTAAATAAAAATACATAAATGGTCTCAGAACTTAACCTTGTATCATTCCTCACTTCAGACATATTGAATTACATCGTTATATCATTCAAATAGTTTCAAGTGAATACGGTACATGACATAAAGCAAGAGAATAAGTAATAACATAACACAGGTAATATGAGAAATTATTTTTTCTCTTTGATTGGAAATCGCAGATTTGACATCGATAGCTGTTCTAAACATCGAGGACATAGATACACATTATTTCAGATTTTGTAAGAATATTTCCTATGGGTTTCCTGTCACATTTAGGCCATTTCCTTATTGCAATTGGTTCAGGGGTTTGAATGAATGTGAACGTGAAATGAATCCAGAACAGTCTTAAATCGTTTGATGACAAAAGATGTATGGAATAAGACGAAAGATTTTCAAATAAGATAAAACAGCTAGAACAACTGAGAGAAAGTCAGAAGAATCTATTTACATGCTGGGTATAATAACATTTTCACCATTTTTCTCGGAACGCTGATTAGCCGTATCTGAGGATGGATGTTCCGGACTTGGCGTCACCGGATACTGGGCGCATTTTCCTTCCCATTGACGATAGTCGAGTTTCAATAGCTAGACCACCAAGGGGACGCCAGAAAGCCGCAGATTTCTTAAAAACTCGTCTTGGGATACTTTGATCAGCAAACGAAGATTCAACCTGGGCAAATTTTTGCTGTAAAGAAGAGAGTATTTCTTTGATATCCGATTTGGCCATTCCACGATCGGTAAAAATTTCCGTGAGCATGTCGTCAATGTTAGCACAGCCTAGAAGTAGTTCGGCCTCTTGGCCAGTAGCAACTAGTTCCGGTTTACTCCTGCGCACAAGAGACTGTTTCCAGTTGTCTATATCGGAGTAATCCGCTGGTGCCGGATAGACAAAGTAACACTGCCATACCACCAACAGTACTGTAAACGTAAAGCTTTGCATCATCAGATTTAGTCTTTATCTGTAAATAAACAAATCAAAATATGCATTGTTTAAAAATTAACGTTACATGTTAAATTATGCAGTATTTTCGAAATGCAGGTATAAAACTTTCTTTATTTAAATCACAAAATCCTCAGTTGCACGCATAGTTCTAATCACTTAGAACTGCATGCGCCGTCAATACTAATTTCCACAAAATCCACAGCAGTACTTATCGGCATCTCAACGCCATTCAACCAACCGGCCTACTACGACACAAATATTTGATCATGATAAACATATTCAATAAGACAGCTTATCTTTATGTGTATTACAAACTTCTGAGTAGCAATGGATAGATGACGCCTCGGTGCTAATAAACAGTTAAACTCCATCCAATACGTAGTTGACCTGTTTGCGGAACAACGAAACAGTAAATGCATGACGCGTGCTTAACTTATACTTACTTAAGTTTATCAAACAAAGCATTTAAGTAAAAATCAATCCATATGCACGTACGACTTCACATATTTTCGTTCTATTCACAGTAGCTCTGTATGATCCAAGCGTTTCAAAGGATGAGACGCTACTAGACTCTTTTGGCTGTTACTTATACATTTATGAAATTTTACACAACAAAATTTTTAAAATATCTTCTGCTATTGTTATTGATCGTACTCACACTCAGAATCTACTTGCGATTTTTCAAATTCGCAAGGAGTACGAGATAAAACCCTTATAAAGTCATCGCAATGTGGTCGTTGTGTTCAAGACTCTTCCAAGTGCTTAGAACTTTATGGCGGCAAATCAAATTGCATTAGACTTGAATTGACTTTGTACGATTTGACCACACTTTAATGATGTATAAAGCCCTGTTTAGACTTTCCGATGACCCATAGACAATAAGCTGGACATAATCGAAAAACAACTAGAAGCAGAAATTAAAAGAAACGTACTTATGTTATGTCACTCATGAATATGACTGTTAGCAAAATTGGTGAATTGAAAGTGAATTGCAGTAAACAAAAAAGACCACACAGTAATTCAAAGATTGGCTTGATGTTGCCCCTTAGCTCGGAGAACACCAGGAACTTACCATAAATCAATCGTAATATGTTTGAGATAAATGTTTGTTTAAATAGAGGTTAGCGACATTCACAAGGGTATTTCACTTTTATAACGAATTGTCCATTTCTCACCACGCCGTACTTCAATACAAGGGCACTCGTAGTATTTTTTTTCCGATTTGTTTCGTTGTTTCCGGGCTGTCATCCGAAAATTTTACAGAAGTAGTGAATCACATGCCTTATAAATTCGTTCAATATATTAGTACAAATCAAGTACAAGAAAAAACAACTTCCTGTAAGCACACATAGCGGTTTTACACGCGAACATAATTTAGGCAGCGTTTATATTGGCTTCATTCCTGTTGTCTTTACCTATTTCTGTTGGGGTGTCAATCTGGACCCGGTTGCTCGAAGCGCTATTAAATTTAATCCACTATTAGATGACATCACGCCAAAACCTGTATTAGCAGTTTAATCTGGTGTTAGTGGCTAATCGTCTTTCGAGCAACTGGCCCCTGAGCATTATATATTTCCATATATATTCATTTAACTGATACTGCTTAGTGACAATGGGCCATGATGTCGTATACAACTGCAATTCATAGGATACCTTATGTAAAAAGCTATTGGTCTATCAGGCATTATCTATCTATTTGTTCATCCGGACACAAATATGCTGCTGATCTAGTTTTTTACAGCTAAAATACAATAGCGTCCTAAACCTATCCCGGATATAGTCCAACCCGATTTGAAATGAAAAAAAAAACAACCTGTTTCCATTCACCAAGGGAAATAAAAGACGAGAATTTTATGAGAAAGAGCTTCACCTCACAATGTCACTCTTGTTAAATAGTGATGCGTTCTTTAATTATGTTTATATAAAACTAATAACCTATATCCTTTATATTTTATATTTTTGTTTTTTTAATCTCATGGGCCCTTTTTGCACATACATTTTGATAGTCTTTATTATTCTTTTGTTTCTTTAATCCTATTCATCAAATATTTTTTTCTATCATAATGAGAAAGACGAGGCATCCAATATTATTTCTTAGCAATGTCCTTCTTTTACTGTACATGTAAAATTAATTTTCCTTTATTAGATTTCTTTAGGGAAAAGTAAAACACTGTAGGCGTGAGCCAAGAGAAATAATTTAACTTCCAACATTTTATGGCGGAGCTCATGGAATTAAGTGTATTTGTCAAATAGGGAAAGTGGATTCATTAATTAAGGTATATTTTATTTTTAAAATGGTGGAGATTTTCTAAAAACCGGTGCAAGGTCCTATCCTTAAGGACAAAATTTCAAAGGTTGATATAGCTTGTGTTTACCCTCTTTTGGTTGAAATTATCTGGTACACATGTATTTTAATTCCTTGTAGACTGACCTCCAGCACTTTTAATCTATTTCAAATGTACAACACATTATAAACCTGTAAACTTCGTGCTCATTGTCTGCTGTTTCTTATTATAGCTACCGATGTCCATCAGTCTAGCAAACTGTCATATGAGCGAACTGACCGTAAATTCCGCATTAAACCTTAAATCAAACAAACAAAGAACCCAACACGGGTTATCTAGACCTTATGACAAAGCAGCCAAACAAGACTCTCAGACATATAAACTACAAATTATTGTATCGTCTATTGAAGCTTATTTGATGTCCTTCAACTGAATTATGATTAACTGTGTTTACGTCCCATGAAATATTTTATCTTGATTGCAAATAAACCCGATATAAAATATAGCTCGAAATGTGATATAGTATTCGGAAGCTCACCGTTGACAGGTGAACTAACAATGATAAAGATTCCAGAGAACCTTAGACTTGAAGAGAAACCATATAGAAGCTATATGATAACTCAGGCAAACTTATGGTTTATGGCATTGCCTATATATATATTTCTACTGTCGAACCAAAGTTCATTCATTTTGATTCATGTTCGATCCCATCTTTAATGTTGACATTTAAGATGTAGGTAAACAAGTCCTGTGATTTAAGAACAGCAATAAATCGAGTGATTGTGTAACGAACGGTGTAAATGTCAACCAATTGATGTATCCATCCTTTCTAATCATCAACTGCGTTAACCGCAAACCTTGAAAGACCTCGCTCAGATTACGTTTCCCTAGGTCGTCTTTAACAACTTTGTTTGCTTTATAGTATCGTTATTCCCTCTATGTTGTTCAATCAATCATTATTTTTTATCTACGCTGTTTCCACGACTTCTCATACAACTATGGAATTACTTTTCGTGTGGTTGTTCTGATTGAGAATAGCATATGTCTCTATTAAATAAACATTTGATACACAAGGGATGCCGGGATACTGCATCTGACGGAACGCTTGTGAAACAACAACAGTTGTGTACAGTTTTTCAAAAGTGCATTTACTTTAAACCATTGTTGTTCAACGTCGCGTCAGAATAAAGTTTCGTTGTGAAGTTTTGAATTTAAGCTTTTAACAACCCAACACAGAAGCAACCGACGGACGCCATCAGAAGGATCGTCACTTCCTGTTGCCAGTAGAATTGTTCAATCTGTTTTTTTAGTCTTTTAATTACCAAAGTATGGCAGTCGATAATATATATGGGTGTTCGTTGTATAACAAGTGCGAGATGAGCGTCCTGCTGTCTGGTTGTTATAAGAAAGCACATAGCGGACAGATGATCGCTTCCCAGTGACTTCGATAGGCAATAGGTCATCTTCACGCGTCAATGGTAATACGTATGTATTAACGTTGGTACATTACAAACCTCTATCGTGTTATCGGAGTCGAATAAGAGCGCATAATCTTGTCCCATCTGGGTTTTTTTTACCTAAATCCACAGTCGTTGTTCTATTTCTTGTTGTCTCATTTTGTAATGATCAAGTACCATTTAGCTTTTCAACGCAGACGGACAGTAGACCTGCGCAAGGCATGGAGGTCACCCGGCGACAGTTTTAATCAAATGTTGGAGTATGAAGATGATTGAAAAGAACTATTTTAAAAAATGCACTTGACCGTTGTGCGATAGAGCGTCGCTGATAGGCTGGCTCCCACGATTTTGGGTGTTACTGCCAGTAGAAAACCATCATTTGAGGCAAAGGCAGAACACAAAAATGCCATGAAATGTCGCATGGTATATCCCTATCTGTCTATATATAGAGATGCCATGTGTTCGGATGATGGCAATAGATAGACAGGCAAATATATACACACGAGAAATTGTGTAAGTTTACTTTTTGGAGGGAGTGGGGGATCTTGTTGCATCCTTGCCTCGAATCGGTTGAAAGTTTAAAATTGTCAGAATTCCTTAGATTATAAAATATTCCGGGATTAAACTTTAATGTACAGAGCAATCACCTGGTGGGTCTAAAAGATGGAACTTTACACAGGTCTGACGCAAGAGTCCTTAAAAGGTCTCATTACATCACATTATGGCCGAGTTGGCTGTGCTTGTAACTCAAATGGTTTCTTGTATACAATGGTGCGTATTTTTGTCCTACACACGGGGTACTGTCCAATGAAACAAATCAAAATGGACTACCTAGATATTAGTCTCACGAATGCAAACCAGACTCATAAAATATAAGTTTTATCGCCAAAGTGTATCCGATGTCCCTCTCGTGTGGTACGATTTACGGTGTCTACTCTAAATTAGGTATTTTGTCATCATTTTAAATACAGTGGTTACGACATAAAGCGACAACCCTACAGATCTGTTATCATGAAAATCAATTAACCCCAATAAAGTACTCCCAAGAAACTTAGATTTAAAGATAACCGGGATTTAAAAGAGCGATAACTCTTGCAAATGTATGGTTTATCGCCATAAGTTGTCCTCTGCGGAGTGAAATGTTATCAATTTTATATTTTCTTTCAGCCTTTTTTGATACTGCTATTTCTGTAAATAGGCCTGCAGCCGTGGCTTAGTGGTTAGCAAGTGCGCTTACTAAAGCCTACTTCGATGTACTGTTCACAGGATGGCGTCCGTCTATCGACGCTCACGTGTATGATTGAGTCACACGATTTGGCTCCGGCAATCGCGGGGATGGTTTTTACGAGGTTTCGTTCCGGTTTTCCACCGTAATGAGACAAAGAACAGTCTGAAGTGGTCAGTCCGTCGTCATATAAGTGAAAATATCTTTGTGTACGACGTTAAACCCCAATCAAATAAATGGATACATTTCTATAAATATAGATGTGTTTGGTGATGACTGTAAATAGTGTGTACAGAGGGCTATGAGATAAACCCCTAATTTTGAATATTTAAAGATTTTTTTAGAAATTAGTGACTTGTCCATCAAGTAGAAGAACTATATAATCTGAGAAGAACAGATAGACCAATCAGACACGTCATTTCTTTACGACGTCATAATTACGATGATATCTCTGTTCCCCTTTTCACATGCAAAACATAGGATTCATTTTTGCCAACAGACGATACACTTCGAATGACACTACATGTATATGGCAATCATTGTTCATTTTGTATACAAGATCGGAAATAAAAAATAGCTCGTTAATAAATGTATTAACTGCTTTTCCGCTTGATACAATTATATCAAAATCGGACCCAAAAAAAATATTATTATTTAATATTATTGATTGTTTGCGTTACAATTCAAATTATGTAACACCGCTCCTTTATCCATAGCAAAACAGATAATAGGAAGTGTCACTTTACAAACTTTTGTGTTTTGGAATACGTTATTTAATTTTTTGGCAATCTTGCTTGACTTGCCAAAGTATATCCGACTGATCGATTGAATAGTGTTTTACGCCGTGCAGTAAAGTATTTCACTTCCGCTCTAGTTTTGACAATTTTTTTTAACTTTGCAAGGCACTATTGGCGTATATATATAGGGTACATACGAATGCTCTCATTGAGTTGGTTGAATATCCCGTTTTCGACAACACTTATCGGTCCGCGGCCGTGGCTTAGTGATTATCGAGTGGGTTTTTTCAAGTCTACTTCGATGTGCCGTTCACAGGATCGAGTCCGTCTGTCGACCCTCAGGTGTATGAGCGAGTCACACGATGTGTCTCTGGCAATCGCGGGGTTAGTTTTTAAGAGGTTTGATGTCGGTTTTCCACCGTAATAAAGCAAGGAACAGTCTGAAGTGGACAATCCGTCGTCATATAAGTGAAATGCCCTTGAGTACGATGTTAAACCCTAACCAAATAAACAACACTTCCCACTTGTATAATTGACTATGGCTGTCATTTTTACTAGCCGAGTCCTCTCGTAAAACAACATCTAATTGGTTCCGTAGAAGTTCCCACGCATCCAATCAATCGCTTGGAAGCGGAGTCCGATTATATGCGAATTATCCACCAAGGGTTGTAATGCAGAGTAGCTCGGAATAAAACTCTTGGCTAGCGAAGATGGGTGATAACAAACCCACAGGCATTCTCCGAAGTATTTGAAGTTTGTGTTTCTGTTTGATTGTGGTTAAAATTCGTACTCGAGGGTATTTCATTAACATGCCGACAGGATACCAACTTCACAATGTGCATTTGTTAATAAATACGATAGATATCCGACAGGAAACCTCATAAAAAATCTCCCCCGCAATTTGAAATTTAAGGAGCTGGTTCCATGAAGGTACTTATAACAAAAGATGTTATTTAATATCCTTGTACAAAACAACACCTACAGTAAAATCATCAGTGTCAAAATCCGATTGAAGATTATTCAGAACTAATGGCATGTCATTCGCCAAGTTAGATAAAAGAAATAGAGCAGCGTTATACCGGTATAAGAGTACATGTTCAGGAGTTATCTTTATGTTAAAAGGCTTCTCTACGAGGTTGAGTTTCTCGGAAAGCTTTATTGGTTAAGTTGTGTATGCCTGTGTTAGGTTTCAAAATAATGTCATCCTGCTTTTGCTGTAGTCGATATCATATATGTGTGAAATTAAGATAATACATCCCAAGTGACGTCAGTACATCCAAGCAAATAGTAGTGTAAACACATGGGATGAACTGATATAGCTCTCTCCCGTAATTTCCACTTGTCGTGTTTATGCACGGCTGTAACATTCGTGGGATTTGTATCTAGAAAACCAGTATTTATTTTATTTTGTTCGTTGTATTGACTTCTCGAGGTTTAATATCGTACTCAAGGGTATTTCCCTTTAATGACGAGAGCTTTTCCGAACCTTACTACGCTTTAGTTATGGACGGTGAATTTAACCACGTAAAATCCCTCTCCACCCTTAACTGGGTATAAATGCCTCGCTTTCCTAACGTCGACCAAAAGACTAGACCCTGTGAGCTGTACATCGAAGGGGGGTCAGTAGGGTGGCGCACTCAACACTGAGCAACGGTGGTGGGTTCAGCGGTTTTGAAAACACGTTTAACGCTGATATGTGACCAAATTCCAATCATTATAATGCTTTGTTTCTGGTAGCTTTTTTAGTTATTTTATTTTCTGTTTCTGCAAAAAAGACAGGGCCCCTTCGCTCACAAAGTGTATGTCGCATGTGTCGGCGGAGACGAACATGAATTGGTCAAATCTGTAAGTCTAAAAAGATAGTATAAAAAGACATGAATTCCTGAGACGTATTCTGAAGGTGGACATTGACTTGGCTTGTACTTGATTTATGAACAATCCTCAGTAGACTCTACAGCTGCTGTAAACTAGCCCTGCAGGTGAATATGCTTATCAAATAGAAATGACGATTTTTTTAACTTATATTAATGTGCAACCTTACTGTTGTCTAAAACGTAATATGACACATTGTCCTACTTGAACGAGTCTTGTATTTAATTTCTCCAAGACCTAGTTTCCTCGCACTCAACAAATGTATAATTCACCACAATACCCAACAACGTGACAGTTGGTGTCACAGGTTTATTAGATAAACGATATTGCTCTTTAAAAACTTAATTTATCTCTTGTTTTCTGAAGAAAACAAATGTGATTAATGGTGTTATAAAGACCAGAGTTGAAGAAATAATAGATGACTTTGCCCACATTTTAGTGAAGAGTCCTTGTCTAGAATCAACGGCTACCTAGGCGAGGAGATAAAATAAAATAACGGGTACAGTATAGAAAATGTCAGATTTGTTTTTTGTGTTTGATTGGAGTTTCACGTCGTACTCAAAGGTATTTCACGTCGTACTCAAAGGTATTTCAGGTATATGACGACGGTATGTCCACTTCACACTGCTCCTTGCCTTATTACGGTGGGAACAAACGAGAGGAAACCTCGTAGAAACCACCCCACGCGATTGCAAGAGCCACAACGTGTGACTCGCTCATATACCTGATGGTCGACATGTGGACTCGATCCGGTGAACGGTATATCGAAGCAGGATTAGTAGATGCATACGCTACCGGTAAGCCACAGTCGCGAGCCAGGAAATGTAAGACATTTGATTATCAGATGCATTAACCACAAACGAAGATAACAAACCTGATATGAAACCAATTGGTATCGCCATACTGCATAAACAATCAAGCATTTGTCAAGTGCCATCATTTGGAAAGTTACAAACTTCTGAGTACCATAATGCAATAGTTTTGATCCTTTTGTTTGTTTATTTTAATGGGGTATGCAACCATACCAGGCAATTCCACACCACACCATTATTATTATTTTTATCATTTTAGAAAGCCGCTACTAGTTTAACACCAATAGACGTCAATAAAAGATTTTATCATTTATTGAAACTAAATTGTGTTTATGCTTATATATAAAGTTAGAAAAATGCATTGGTGTCAAGAACGATTACTATGACGATTTTTCACAAGTCTGGGAACCATATGCTAATTTTAGCATCGGTTTACGGTAAATCTCTCAATCAAACCTCAAGCAATGTTAATCACACTTTATTCTGTTGGGTTTTTTTTTTTCAGCATATACTTCCGTTCTGGTCTTAAGATCCAGAAACAAAATATTGTGAGTACTCTTTTCTGTGCTGTGAAATGTGGATAATTTGATTCGTGTATCAAATATATCTGAATATACAATGTAATTTATCAAATTATGTGGAAATAAAAACGAATAGATCATTTTAAAGAATTATCTTCCATCGTTCTCTAATTATGCATATGTTTATACGGTTCTGTGGTTGGGTTCACTTAGAGTGATGTTATTGATAAGCTAGCTGATGCATTTGTTGAAAATAATCTTTTACAACTCGTGAAATTGCATTCCCAACTGACAAATATTCTTCGGTTTTTTTCGACAGTTATTTTTTTTAATAACTGATAGTCACGCTACTTGCATCGTGAAATATAGATCGTTTTTAGTAAAGAAACTACACGAAATGATTAGCTTTGAATCTTTTGTTTTAATTAGTTTGGTAAACGAACGCGTTCTCTTTAACTTCTACCACGTTTGATTGTTCAATCACACATATATAATCGAGTCCATTGTGCAAAGTATACAGGTCCTTCGAGAATCAGCTCGTAGGGTTAGCAGAAATAGCTCTCATAATAATTCTGCTTTACCAAATAATAACAGTTTTGTTACCTCGTTTGTCAAACAAGCCCATTCCAAATTTAACAACAAAACTAGACGTATAAAGAGCGATTGATTGCTGTAGTGTCTCGTCGTTCTCTATTCTGCCACTTGATATATTTGTATTTATCACTTTTCCTGTCCGGAAAATTAATATTGCTGTGTAGTTGTATTTTAACAATTGCTAGAAAAATCTAGTTTCGCTAAGAGAGAAGTCGGATATTGATGGCAAATGTTATGTAGCAGTTAAAACCCCGTCAGACAAAGGTTAAGAACAATCGATTTTGATATTACTGGTTATTGATGTAGTGGGTAATTGTAGGAAGCAGTTTTTGTTATCGTTGACGGTGAGTTCTTTGGCGAAGTGATCACGTCTTTCCGGTGGTCAAATCAGCTAATAGACAAGGCTGTGTCTTGCTTCCTGTTTTCCAAGACTTGTGCGTGAAGTAATCCCCGCTCCTACTTAACGGCTGTTAGAGCGGTCAGTTTCTATTTGTAAGCTTTAACGTTTGTTTTATCCCTTAAGATGAATCGGAATTTCCGTCTGAGACAAAACGCGGTGTATAGAGCAATTAGACTAATGAACTGCTATATACTGGGATGCGAATTGAAAGAAAAGAATGAAACGTGTTCCAGGAGCTGAGCACGCACATGTTAGCCCCTGAGAGTAAAGGGGAGAAATTATAAACCAGTAAACGATGGCGTTAAATATTCAAGAACAAGACAATTAACAAAAACAGCATACTTCAAAATGTTCTTATTGCAACATTTTGACATGCATACGTCTTCAAACAGGTTTTAACAAGTAACACGCACTAAAGCAATGTAAGCTTTCTTACTGCTAACAATCTCCCTTTTGACCTATTGTCTGATTGATTGATTGATTGATTGGGTGATATATGGTGTTATACCTCGCGCTAAAGTGTATTTCACTTATATGCTACTCTTCAAACAAACTAGCCAGAGGGCGACATATTGTCTGTATA
>JAVFBX010209079.1:1642-19416 GCA_034783855.1 Mopalia kennerleyi
CATTTTGTTTTCAAATTTGGGAACTTGCATGTTATATTTGGCACAATTAAGTTAACTGACTAGTGTTCACTGGTTAACTACATGTATGTTCACATCCTTATAGACTTTAAAAATTGTAGTATGTAGCAGTTTTTAAGAGATATGTAAGTGGATAGGGCTATTCAAACCAAGACTTACAAAACCGAAACTGTAAATATATGTTGCTATTCTCTCTTGGTGGGAAGACAGGGAGTTTAATTAAAAGGCTGTTAGAGTTAATTGGTATATCCATCACTGTATAAAACATACACAGTTCAGAGGAAGAATTTTACAGCCCGAGGCCTAACAGAAAAACTGTTTGGTAGATGAATTTTACGGTGGGCAGAACATTTATAACCTCAGGTGGTATTACAAGTGAAAAGATTGGCAGGATTAACAGATTTATACACAAATAAGGTGGGATGTTTTATGACAACTTTGAATTGCCGATCATTGGTAATGCGATAATACAACTATACAAATTACAGTTAATATGACATAAAGAACCACGAATTCAACAGTTTGGAAGACTGTTGAAAGAAGGACAGTCCATGTGGGAAGACTTGACCTTGTTGCAACTATAGGAGACTGAGCGTAAACATCAAAAACTAAAATCGTTTGGAAGACTCTTAAGTTTTGCTGATATTAAGGAAGACCCAATGAGCATAAACAACAACTCTGTCATTTGGAAGACTTGATTTTGTTGCAATTATGAAGAACAGTGAATAAAACAACTTAATCATTTGGAAGACTTTTGATTTTGTTTCAATTATAGGAGACCAGTGAATAAAACAACTCTATCATTTGGAAGACTTTTGATTTTGTTGCAATTATAGACCAGTGAATAAAACAACTCTTATCATTTGGAAGACTTTTGATTTTGTTGCAATTATAGAGCAGTGAATAAAACAACTCTTATCATTTGGAAGACTTTTGATTTTGTTGCTATTATAGACCAGTGAATGAAACAACTCTATCATTTGGAAGACTTTTGATTTTGTTGCAAATTAAGACAGATCACTAAGCATGAACAATAAAACTCATGTCAGAAGAACTTTCATTTTGTTGCAATTATGGAAGACCATGGAACGAAGAAAAAAAATATATTGTTGGAAGAAAACAATTTCAACAAGACCACAGAACATAACAACAACTCATTCATTTGGAAGACGTTGATTTTGTTGGAATTAAGGAAGACAACAGAAAGCAGTACAAACTAGCCACCAATTGGAAGACCTGATTTCTTTTTGCAAAGAAACCGGAACATTGATAACTAACAAGTCAACTGCAAGGAAGACGACATGACATAGAGTATTAACAACACAATCATTTGGAAGACTTGTGATTTTGTTGTTTGGAAGACAAACAGTCAAATGTTGACACATAAACAAAAACTGTTGAATCCTTTAACACTCACAAACACATCAAAGGGAAATAACTAATTCCCAAGGAGTGGAAACACAACATATTTACAGTCAAATACTGACACACATGTAAAATAGTCAGAGACCAAAGTGGTCTCTGGACTACTTGAGCTTAATACTTTGGTAATCAGCTGTTTGGAAGATCTTATGATTACGATAGCTAATACTGGGAGTAAAGGAAGGTTATGGCACATGGGGTCTATAAGCACTCAATTTCACTCATCACTTCTTACACCTTTCTCTTCTTTTATTCTCACATATCCCATTCATTCATCCATACTTTCTTTCATTCCTCTTCCTAACATCACACATTTGTTCTGATACAAACTAGCACCAAGGGATATATATATATATATTACAGGGGAAAATGTGCGTTTTGACAGGGCAAGACTTCTGATTGTCCACACAATTCATGAGGTTAAAGCTAAGTACAAGGCGACAGACTAATCTACACATTATATAGACGGTCAAGTATGTTACATATATCCACAGACTTCTGCCATTTATTCTTTTACAAAATGATTGACAAAAGCTAAGATAGCCTTTGGATACATTTGATTTCAAGGCAATTGAGTATTGTCAGGTACTTCAAGAGGATAGCCAAGTAAGGTGTCTATCAATCTACAATTAACATTTACTAAAGCTACTAATACAATCTATCTACACAAACAGTTTGCACAAGGGGCTGTTAATGTATGGATTTGCTTGGGGTAGGTAGAGGAGTATTGTACTCCTAACTTAGCCAGCTTATCTCACATCTAACAAGGCCCATTGCGGCAAGGCTTTGGCACAGTCTCCACGGAATATCCCCTGGGGGTTGCCTCATGCGGCTTGGGAATAACACCCACAGTTATTAAATCATACTAAAATTACATGTATTTTATCAATGTACAAGAATTATTTACAAATATTACAGAACAGTCCACAAAAACACTGATACACCACTGACTCGCACACAATAACACCCACACCTGGCATTTTCATTCTACCTTACATGACAAACAGTAATCTCTGACAGTAAACCAGATGTTTTTTGAACATGAAAAGCATCATACATAAAGCACAAACACTTATCTCTGTCACTCCTCAGATTTCACCCTCAAACCCACGTTACCTCCAAACCCTGCTACAGCCTCGAGGATTACTGGTCACCTCACCTGAGTCATACCTGGTCCACTTTTAACGGCTCAGCACCATGATTAAAGGTACCTGAGCATTTACACTATAAACTACATGTACAAAAAGGAAGACATATATCTAACTAGCACTTCTCTTTGTCATATTCATTCTTACCTTCTTTTCTTTCATCAGTTATTATGTCATAAAATTTCCAGTTAACTAGGAAAAAAAACCCGCTCTACTCATACAAACTTATCCAGTCTGACTCTATAAGGCTGTAGAGCTGAAGCATCATGTCTGTGCAGTTAACTATATATACAGCAGTATCCAAACTTAATATTACACGTGTCATGGAAGCACCCAAGATAAGTTCAATTTTCAAAAGGTGTCAAGTTTTGTCAACAGGTGATATAACAGTCTAAACTGCACAAGTAATCTACATGTTTTTGACCAGTAAAATACAGCTAAAGCTATCATTACAAGTACATAAACAATTAATATACACACTTTATATAGATATTGCATAATACACTAGGATGGACTAGACAGATTTTAAGAATGTATTCGACAACAGTTATACAAAAGACAATTCTGAGACAAATTTTGAGACAATCCAAAAATGGTAATGAAACAGGTGTTCAATTATGATCTTAAAATGATTTTATAATAATTCTTATTATGGATTTTATCTTTGGAATTTCCACTAGTTGTGGAATGTTACTTTAGCTTAAGTAGACAATTATTTAATGATGATAAAATGGTGTATATACAATGTACATAAACCATAATTAAAATGACCAGATTTGTAATGTTTAGTTATCTCCCTTGGGGAGACATTGGTTCCCCTGACTAGAATAACTCACCCACATTTAGATAATGATAACACAGCATTGTGTACCTCTAATATATGTAATATGGCATCAACATAATAAAATACTTCATCGATAACAAAAAAGAATAAGACAGTAAATAATGAGACAATGGTCATGTGGGACTAGACAACTCAATGGCAAGAAATGTAATCACAAAAAAGAAAGGATAAAATATCTAAATCATTATGGGTAGTATTACAAGAAATAAGGCATTAAAACATCCACCAAAAAATCTATAACAAATACATTTTTCAAAAACATTAACAAATAAATTGATGTTTAAGGGAGCACCTTTTTTAATAAAATACTATTTGATTTCTTAAATCTGAAGATAAGATCTAACCCAGAGATTCTTAAGCTTTATAACAAAACAACTTTAAGACACTGAAACATTGGGTTTTACTAAGGGAGCTAATCCAGTACATGGATGTACTTAAAAGTGTCATAAATGGGAGCTTAACAGAAGTAGTACATTGATAAAAAATGTTTTTCAAATTTATGATACACTAATACTGAAAGGAGATGTCGAGAGATTCAATTCTCGGGAGTGACTAGTCTAAACCCAAAAAATAATATGGGGCCAAAATTTTATCAACTATTCAGAACAAAGCTAAAGAAACTAGAAATGTAGATTGATCAAATCTAAACAACAAACAAAATGTAGAGCTTATGTTATAGCCTAAATAAGACCCAGATCTGTGCATAAAATAACACAGAACACATTACATTGAAGCAAATGGTTATGCATTTTAAAATTTGACTCAAATATTTATGAGGGAAAGTTAGTACTGACCAGAATCCCCACCTGTTATGAACATCACAGGCAATGGGTGGCAACACCTTGGCTTTGTATGTATTAGTGGAAGACAGATTCAAAACCAAAAGGTAGGCTTTCTGACTATACAACAACAACAACATTGTCAGTCTATATATGCAGTCATGGGCAAGAACATAAAACATATGACCTAATCATTAAATTGTCATGGTGGGACTTCATATCAACAGACTAATCGAATTTATAAAAATAATAATCTCCCTACATAAAATACCAAAACATTCTCTACCAATATAAAAAGAATCAATTATGCGTAACAAGTCAAGTATATAGACTATCGATTATGGCCTGATGAAAATAAAAAAAAATATTGCTTTTCATGACTGGTAAAATTCTATACAGGTCGTTTGACAGACAACATGATTACATGTAAATAATTAGGGTAAAATGAAGTAATGTCTCCATTTGATAGCACAAAAATATTATTATTATTATTACCCTGCTTGTAAACAGAGACTTTCATCGGTGGGTAAAATATCAGTTTACCAAGACTATGAAAGGGTATTGCAATAATTATGCATGTCAAACAATAATACTTCACAAACACATAATCT
This sequence comes from Mopalia kennerleyi, assembly GCA_034783855.1. Classification (NCBI taxonomy): domain Eukaryota; kingdom Metazoa; phylum Mollusca; class Polyplacophora; order Chitonida; family Mopaliidae; genus Mopalia; species Mopalia kennerleyi. The sequence continues at coordinate 6,465 of JAVFBX010209079.1, forward strand.
TGTGAGCAACTGTTAAAATCTCATTTTATAAAGACATACATTAACAAGAACTTCTTAGCCTAATTAGCTAAAAAATAAAAATGAGAACCTGTTACAATGTATATTTGTAACCAATGGAGTTTTTATGAAAATCAATTCATATGAATGTAATAAAATTTAACAGTTTATAAAAGTTAAGCATCATATGTGGTTTAAGAGTTACCGCTGATAAGTCATGAAGGTCCTAAGTGAAGACAAGTATTCTTCCACAGGGTTTGTCTTCTGAGCTGTCCACAATTGTCTCTGAGTCGTCTTCTCCATTCGGCTTACAGTACTTATAACGATGGTTCATGTGTTGACTATAGGAGCCGGAATGGCTAAATCTCTTACCACATTTACGGCACTGGAATGGTTTCTCCCCACTGTGAAGGCGTTTGTGCTCTGTTAAATGGTGTTTATGTTTGAAAGCTTTACTGCATACATCACAGTTGAATGGTCTGGCCCCTGCAAACAACACAGAAATCAAACATTAAGATTAAGGGTTTGTTTCAAATTCGTTTGTTTGTTTACAACTTGTTCAAATATGCAATCCAATCATCTTTTTGATGGGTAATGTAAACTGGTATGATATGGAGTGAATTGGCACTTTTATTTAGAGTTTGCCTTGATTCACAACTTGTTTTACAAAACAAAGCTTAAATGAAATTGGTTTAATCCAAAATAGTTCGAACAAACTGTTGTCAATAGCAAGGCTGTGTCTGCACAGCTTTGTTCTTGATTATGGCCACGACGTAAAACCCTAATCAATCGACCAAAACCCATTTTGGAAAGGGAAAAAATCGTGATTATGCCCACGACGTAAAACCCTAATCAATCGACCAAAACCCATTTTTGAAAAGACAGAAAATCTTGATTATGGCCAAGAGGTTAAACCCTAATCAGTTTATCAAAACCCGTCTTTGAAAAAACAGTAAACCTTGATTATGGCCACGACGTAAAACCCTAACTAATCAACCAAAACCCATCTTTGAAAAGACAGAAAACCTTGATTATGCCCACTTACCAGAATGTTCATATTTATGTCTGGCTAATGAGCTTTGTTTACTGAACATCTTGTCACATTGGTCACAGGCATACATCCCTTCCTCCACATCCACCCGATGGTTCTTCCAGGATTTCCGTTTCTTACGATGAGGATGGTCTTCATCCATTGATAAATTCTCATCAAAATCTAGCTGGAGTTCCTCAGCTTCTACCTATAACCACACACATTACAACATTTAGAATACTCTACTTACACAAAACAAGATGGGTTCTGATTACAGAGAATTCCATAGACTGACTTAAGCTGTAAATGTATATCTGCTGATTTAAAAAGAAATATGGAAAACGATGTTCTTTCTTTTCTGCAGTTATATGGCTCATGAATGGTATGGAAACCACACAGCCTTCCACAAATCATTTTCTTACTTTTCAACACTTGTTATTTTTAAGCTTATTCATTTGTGGACTTGATACTTCAACAACCACATTAGTAACAGGAATATTGGTGCCGAAATAAAAGGCTAAGAGAGTATCCAACATGATTTCTTTATATAATATAAGTGAGCTCAAAAAGCGTTGTTGGATGATGTTAGTGATGGAGATGCGAGAGACAGGGTAAGGAAAGTCAAGAGAGGATAGGTTGCTAAATACTACAAGATGAGGATGAATAAAAAATTTCAAAACCTGCCTTTACCTGGCGCCAAGACTTCTTGCGGGTGCGTTTGGATTTGCGATCGTTTGAAAGGTCATTGTTATATGAGTTGTCATTGTTGTCATCTGTTTCATCACCCGATTCCTCCTCACTATCATCCAGCCCGCTCCTCTCACCATCATCCATATGATTCCCTCTACCATCCTCAAACTCAGAGTCATCTGTCATCTCAGTGTTCCGCTCATCAATCACAAGGTCACCTTGTGTATCCATGTCTTCCTCTCGTCTTTTCTCAGACGCCTCCTCTGCTTGCTCCGTCTCCTCTCCTGTGGTTGTTGGCAGTTGTGGTGTACTGCGCGGACTGGAATCCAACATCTCAGAGCTTACTGCACCAGAGTCTGGAATGTCACCATTACACATTGGTTTCATAGAGGACCTAGAACCAGGACGGTTTATGATCATTCCTTCCTGTTGCATGTACTTGTAAATTGCGGAATCTTGTAAGCTGGTTTCACGTGGTCTTGGTACAGGAATATTGAGAGTAAGATCTCTAAAGCCATTTGAAGATTTCTGACTTAAGTTAAGGACCTCTCCATCACTGTCTACTTGGGAGCGAGGGGATGAAGAAAGGTTTGTTACACCCCCAGAATGGGCTTGAGGGGGTGTCCTCCTTACTGTCAGGTCCAATGGTTCATCTTGTTGAAGGCGGGGAGCACTGTAAGGCTTGGGTGATGAGTGAATGGTTGACTGAACATATTTCCCATTCATGTTGGACTTATCTATCTCAGGGAAACTTCCAGCTGTGGTCAAGGCCACAGTGGAGGCTGGATGCATAGAACCATTGTAAGGCTGAGGAACAACTGGGATGTAGGGTGACGGCACTTTATTAGCTGACAAACCTCCATCCTCCTGGCGCTTGAAACGGGCCATAGATGGGAAATAAGGAACATCCTTTCCCTTCTTCCTGTCTCGAGCTCTCATATTCTGGAACCAAACCTGGACCACTCTCTTGGGAAAACCAATCTCATTGCCTATGCGGATCAGCTCAAATTTTCTTGGTCGAGGATTAACTTGATAGTGGGCTTTCAACACTTGAAGTTGTTCATCAGTGATCATGGAGCGCATGCGAAGTTTTCTGTTTTCAAGACTTTCTTCTTTCCCATCAAGCATTTCTTCATCATCAGTGGCTCCATCAATACTGCCGTTGGACGTATCAACTTTGCTGAAGTCCGAGGACGTTGTACTGCTAGGTGAATTCAGACCACTCTCCATTTGACTGACTCGGTGGATGATGTCTTTGTTGGATTTGCATAGATAGCGTTCATGCTGGTGCAGATCAACAGGACTTCTAAACACAGTTTGACAATGTTTACACTGATTTTCTGTTGTAGAATTTTCAGTTTGGTCAGGATTGACTTCGTCTCTCTCCTCTTTAACTCCACTACTGTCAGGAGAAACAGCTTCTGAACTTAAATTTAACTTCTCCATCACTCTTATACTTTCTGAAGAACAGACCAAAGCTATTTCCTTTTTGATAGCTTCAGCAAGTTTTTTGTCAGCGATTGACGGAATGAGATCTGTTTTTATCTCCTTGGAAAGTTGTTGAGTTAGAGCAGAGGGACGAGATGGTGTAGAAGTGTAAATGATGGAACCAGTTTTCTGTTTAGGAGATGAATAAACGGTCAAAGGAATGAAGTTTCTATTCAATGAAGGCGAAAAGTAGGCCGGAACTGCTGACGTAGGATTTCTTGGATCAAAAGGAAGAAATTGGGGTGAAAAGTTTGTTTGTATTGGAAGCTCTGTACTGCTGATAGTTGGTTGTTGCTTGGGACTATTTGCATATGAGACAGCTTCCATGTTACCATTACGATCCACTCGTCGTCCTTTCATGTTCATTACCCAACATTTCTTTGAGGTCATGTGACTGCTGTATGAACCAGAATGGCTGAAGCGCTTGCCACAGTTTGAACATTCAAAAGGTTTTTCTCCGCTGTGAATGCGAATGTGTTCTTTAAGATGGTGCTTAAACTTGAATGCTTTACCACACTCTGGACATTTGAACTTGCGTAAGTCTGTGCTTTCGTCATGGCTTATCATATGTCTTTGGAGACGATATACATTAGCGAAACTTTTGTGGCACACACGGCAAAGTTGAGATGTTGGAGAATGACAGGCCAGATGCTTATCAAGCTGAGATTTAAGGACAAAAGTTTCCTCACATTTAGGACAAGAGTATTTGATGGGCTTATCGGCATGGAAGGCTTTCATGTGATCGCGTAATAAGTAGATTCGAGAGAAACCCTGCTGGCAATGGGCACACTTCAGACAGATTTCATCATCCGTGTTACTAATTGACTCTGCAAAAAAGGCAATGAAAACAAATTATAAAATGAACAGTAAATGAAACATTTTTAGGTGTTTTTCTTAACTTAATATTTTACCACTATTGCATTACAAAGAAAAGAAAGAAAGAAACAGCACTGTCTTCTAACGTTACACTAAGGTGAGAAAAACTGTGTTTAATACCTCCTGTGTGACTGCCATTGTCATCTTCCTGATCACTGACTGGCTCAGCAAATATCACAGCAGTATCTCCCCTCTCTAGCAATTCTTTTATCTTATCTTCTTCATTCTGTTTAACAGGGCTGGAAATATCCCCATCTTTATTTGGACCAGGTACAGCTACAAAACAAATCAGAAAAAACACATTAATCATAATCTTGTAATTATTGAACTTGACATTAGATGGTAAAAAATCTGTAATAATCATAAATGAGAAACAACTATCCAGCTACTAAATGCCTGGTAGCATACAGAAATGTGTAAAATGGACCTACTTGTGGAAGATTGGGTACTGTCCTGGACTTTAGGCTTCAGCTCGGATGCATTGTTGTTGTTGTTGTTGTTGTTATGCTCTTCTGATATGGCTTGGTTCTTATCATGATTACAGTTCTCTTTATCATCATGACAATGACGATCAGCTTTATTGTTTGTGGAACAGTCACTTTTTAAATCAGTTTTTCCGTCAGTTACCAGAGCTGTAGCTTCACCCATGTTTTCTTCATTTTCCACTGTAAAAAAAAAGAAAAATGATTAAAAATTAACTTTGTTTCACAACTGCACTTTTTTAGAATACTCAATTTCACGGTTTTTAAATGATTTTAAAAAACAAACTGTTGGCTGAGGTGGAACATAAAAAAAAGGACATCATTTGATTACTGACAAACATTGCAAGGGGAGACTACCCTTCACAGCTAACTGTCTCACACATATATTAAGTGAATAATACAGGGTACACATAGCGGTTAACACAGTCACTGACCACAAAGGCTTCTGTGAATCCCAGATGATGTGCATATGTGGTTTAAAACACAGACTTCTATATCCAGGTACAAATAGACACCTAGTCTACTGCACTAACCAAACCAAACTTCAATGTGAAATTGTACCACCTGTATACCGATCTAGGAGTTAAAACACACCTGTATAATGGAAACCAGCACCTCTTACCAACCCTCACATCAAGCCAACTGTAAACTTGACACTGGCACACCATAAAAACTAGAACAGCCACATAGCATGAGAATGGTAAGAATGATGTCAGAGAGTAAAAGAGAAGGAGAAGAAGTGATATCTGTGAGGGGACGCCTCACAGTCTCTCTTCACCTTTCATCCAGTCAGAGAGTCCCCTTGTTTAGAGCAGTTAGGATACACACTTTACCTACCCAGCTTCAGCCTCAGGTTACAGTTCCGTTCAGGAAAACAAGCAAATTGCCCGGCGCTGAATCACTTTACCTCTAGCAGTCCTATTATTAATACAGCTAGAGCACCTGTGTGAGACTTCTAAACCACAACACATTAACTGGTAACTACCTATGATTCCTTTAGCCAGGCCATCTCAGCTTCTCTCTGGGGATCTAACCCATTAGCCATAGACCATCTAACAATTCGTCCAAATACACCATAGATTGGTTCAGGAAAAAAAATTGCCACTGTGTCAAAAATGTCTACATGTGTGAAGACACTCATCAAAACCCTTGAGGACGCTAAACTGTCTACATGTAAAATCTGCTTACACCCATGTACAAGTAAAGATCACTCTGTATACATGATGATGTATATATACATTATCTTGTGCCAGTAATGATGCATGACTTTGCAGGGTCAGACAACGCCCCCTCCCCCTCCCCTAAAAATTTCAAAAAAAAAAAAAAAATTAAAGAACTACTAACTAGTACATCCACACCTGGAACAAAAGATACAGCCTAAAGTAGATCAGGTACATATATATGACCAGACATCTGAACCATGTATCTATATTTCTAAGGATATCAGGTGTCTGAAGAATCCAATTCCAGTCTCAAATAGCACTATTAAATTACTTCATCTCAGTCTTAATGTCTTCCATGGATGCCGTCCTATCATCACAGAACTACCACGTAAGACAGGGGTCAAGGTAGACCTGTTAGTGCCAAAAGTTTAACTCTATATAGTGTCCTTAGGGGATATCTACAGTTATCAGTAAAACCAAACCCTACCAAACATCCTAAAAGAAAAGGAATTTATACATGAAATTATCAGAAATGATGTGGCCTGTCCTCTCCACACCTTTCCTCTCAACTCCCTCATTTCCTGAAATCTCATTGGCTCATTGACTATAGTCACCATGGAAACGAAGGAAATCTACCTTATCAAGAGTTGTATGTCAGCCAAGCTATCCATCACCTAAGCTTACCAAAATGAGAACATATCATAATTCTGACATTTCTTCAAGCGGCCTGTCACCATGGAATGTGAAATGAATTGATTTGACTGTGCTCTCAAGTGAAGCATACGGTGACACAGGAAAACCCCACTCAGTTCAGAGCAGAGTAAAAACTACACAGACTCTGGGTGGCTGGGAACTAAATCTTAACTAATAAACATGTCTGTGTTAAGCACTCTCTAAGGAAACAAGTATTAAGCCTTTGATGAAGAAAAAACTGAAAATATAAGCAGTTTATTTCCATATTATTACTTGTAAGTTACAGGATATATTTTAGTATCTAGGTTTACATCAGTAAAGAGAATCATTAAAACAGTAGGTGCATTGATATACATGTGACCCATGTAGACTATGATGTAGTCTTTATGTCTCGAGTCTTATGGGAGGTGCCATATCAAACATTTTAACAAATCAAGGTACATAAAATACTTATTATATATAATCTGAATACACCAAACGTGAGGTTTTCATATGTACATTGTAAATGACTGTAATGATTACCGTTGTTAACATACCAGCAAATCTAGATCAAAATTTTATGTGACACTTATGGGTGGAAGTAAATGCCACCCAGAGCCCACTGGCATTTCCCTATCGGTTAGTGACATTTTAAAAGAAAACCCAACAGACATACAGTGAAAATATCCTATAGTGAGTAAAGTGTGCATGGGAATTGAATACCTATATAGAGGAAGCAATTAGAATGACCACTGACCATCATAATAACTATTGTAATTAGAATTAATAATTACCTATGGCAGGAAATAGATGGTTTAGATTAAACATTGGCAAATATATTATTTAATAACACTTCACCACAAAGCACAAATTGACAACAGACCAATTATGAGATGGTAAAATGGATAGATTGGGAAACAGATACTAAAGGCCTTTGAATACCATTGTTACATCCAAGAACTACATGTATCAAAGAATAAGCAATATATTTCACAATAAAGCAGGATCGTTAGAAACAAATTAACCAGCTTTTGTAAGAATCTGTGTGGCACTTTTTCTCATCATTAAATTGCCATTAAAGCAACCTGTTTCCGGCTGATAAAATTATACATAAACTATTATAGTTATATTGGGACAGATAAGCATACAGTCAGGGAGAAGTGACTTGTACCAAAATACTGATCAAATTGCCAGAATCTTTGCAAACTGAGACGAAGTACAGGAATCAAAAACAAAGTACCAACATTGTAGGTACAGAAAAAATTAATACATTACACTGAATCTGAATTTCTGACGATGGAACCAAAATCAAATACATGTAGTCTATCTAAATGTGTGAAAATCTTCTCTCTTAAAACTGATGAATTATTAGTGTTTTTGTGCAAAATTTCACATTTGATTAAGTCTTTGGCCAGTTATTAAAGCAGACTTCCATCATGCACTGGAATTATTGGGATGTCAATGAGCAGGTCAAACTGAACTTGTTTACAGTGAGAGCCTTCACGGATAGTCAGATGAATCCTTGCTCGCTATTGGTTCTCTATTGATTGTAGCATGTAGCTGTCAGTCAAACTTCAACCACAGAGAATAGTCTCATGCTAGATACATGAAGCAGTGCTTTAACTGCATCTATTTACCTACAAAGTCAGATTATTTGGATTTTTTGTGGAGAACTGTGTTATTTGGTGATTGCACGTCATCTAAATTGCCTGATCTATTAGAAAACATGGACTTACCCAGTACCAATCATCTACTCAATCAGCTTTCTGAGACCTCATTACTACAGGGCCTTGAATCTTAATTTCTCATGTTTCTTTCTAATCATTACACCCCATTACAGTCTCCCATTCTTGGGCTTTACCAATTAACCCAAAACCACTTTAAGTTTATTGCTCAGGAAATTTGTCAAATCGATCAAAACCGTTCATAAAGCAAACTAACTGGTTAGTTTGCCGGCCACCAATAAGATTCTGCTGAACAAAATACAGCTACATCTACAATTACAGGGAATTCAGGGCCTTTCTTTACCACTAATGATTCCAGAGGCTCCTCCACGTCTGTCTTCCTCAAGATTAATCAAACTAACACAGGGATCGGCCATTCCAGAAAATCAACCTTTCTTTCTGTTGGAATTAAACGAACATAAACACTTTCTGCAACATCTAATGATATTTTTGCATTTTATTTTTAGAATGGACATGTATATCTTCTTTTTTTTTTTTTAAATATCATATCTAAATTTTAAACAATGGAAAAGATTTTATTACTATCATAATAATCATTTATGCCACAAAAAAATGTCTCCCCACAATAATCTATTCTTCGTTTTATTTTATTTGTGGAAAATTCAGTCATGTATTCATAGTATCATTAATGCCATAATACTTTACATTATAAATTTATTCTGATCACAAAATCAATAAATATAAATGAGAAGGCTCTGTTATATTCTAGTTATAAAATCACTCATTATTTATACAATATGAATGTTAATCTTAACTGAATGCCAATTTACCTTGGCAGTTGTCAGGGCGCATTGTATTGTTAAGTCTCTGGTCCATGGACTAACATTATCAATGATGTGATTCATCTTTTAATACATTGGATTTCACTTGGTGACAATTGTTTGGTGACAGTCAGAAGACAGGGATTTGTCATGGAGACATGTTTTACCATGGACACCTCGGGTCTCCCAGGTGATCGCACCTTTCTACATGCCAATTACAGACCATAAATCACACTAATTTACATTTATTGCAAAGCAATAGTCAAGTACATGGGTTTAAGGAAATGGGGGTTTCTCAGTTAAATGGTTGTGAAGTGTGATAGTGGCTTGTGTGGACATGGAGGTACTATTGTGAGGCCAGGAAACCAGCAGATATAGACAAGTGCTGGAGCATGGCCCGTTTCCGACAAACAGGTAATTAAACATATCTGTCATTTAGTGATCTTGACTTGTGTCAATACCTGCTGTAGGTGAATGGCTGATAACAGCAGCAGCACAGAGGACACACGCTCAATCGCACCTTCATACACACACTACATGGCATTTATAGGCAGCTTGTAAAGGGCTGCATTCATTATTCTCTCTACAAAGAGCTACCTGTCAATGGCTGGTGGGGAAGCAAAGGTATTTCCTCACCTAATCAATAAATCTGACAATAAGCACTTCCTAAACAACCACCTTTAACTGGTCAGACACACAGAATGATGTTATAAAAGATCTGATATGATATTCCTGTGATATGATATCACAGAAATTAATATCTATGAAATACATGAAACAAGAAAATTTATAGTTCAGATTTTTCAAGGACTTTGATTATGTGTCAATTATAACTATTATTATCAAATTAAGTATGAGGGCAGTACCTGTATTTGTTATATCAATCATGCGTTATATGAACATTATAATGTCAGTTGTCAGCTATAATTCATCAAATTCTACCTGACTGTTTCATAAGTGTAGGGCAGGTCCGTTTGAAGGCTCACCATAACTCGTTAATGGAATACATGGGTAGGGATGTATGATGATCTGGTTTGTATGGACACCAAATCAGTAGATGTGTACCTCTCTCAATAAAATACATGTACCTGAGGAAAGAGACGCGTGTCTTATATCCCTTCATCTACAGCTTCTCAATACACCTGCAGCACTTTAAACAAACAGCCAATCCTGCTCCTCAAAGCTCAATTCTATAAGTCTTACTGGTCTGGTCAATCAGCTTTCCATTCTCCAATCAGCTACTGAGAGCACAAAGCCGGACAAACCTAGAGCCATCAAATATCCAATTACCAGGAAGAGCCATGACCAAACTGAAAGCTTCACAAACAACAGGATTACCTGTCTAGAACAATTGCCTTTCTCAATCAGGTCCTTATTCTACCTAGATCATGTCATCACAACAAAACATCAGCTTTTTAATTAATTTCAGGTGCAATGGATTGCAATATCAACGGTGTATCATAATCCTGAACAAACCATTCTAACAATTGAACACCAGACTGCTTATTGTTTTCATTTGGACATACTCAAATACTGATTGTTTTATTTACCTGCATTTTAATTTCAGGAATGAGCTCTATACCATACCCACATAAACCATGTTATGGCATATTTGTTTGAAGACAGCTGCCTTTAAGATTGGAGAGAGGACAATTAAATACCAGGTAGCTTATTGTTCCTATTTGAGAGCTAATAAAGAACTATCCATTGTTTCATTCACCTGTGCTTTACCTTAACGAGAAAATATAACTTACAAACCAACTGACTATGAGAGGTGCATGTTAAATAGGGCTCCCAGTGCCAAACATATTTATCATATTGAGATAATTCTTGCCTTTGAAGCCTATGTATTATTGAACTTAAAATGAAATGCGTCACCTGAATTATACTTCTACCTTGAAAATAAATATTCTAACAGTTTACCACAAGCATCACATAACCTGTTACTATTTCTGAGAACGGCCCTTACAGAACACCTTATAAACTATTAAGGAGAGAAAAGTGCTGTAATTAAGGCTAGAATAGATTGAACAGATTAGCAACATTGAAAATCATCTATAATAAATAAGGAAAGACGTTTAGCAGGTGTAAGGCCGAACTTTTATAGTCAATGCCCAAAACCTCATATAGAGAGTGAATATAACCAATACTCAAGACAAATCCTGACTTTATCTTAGGCATTGTCTTAATAAGCAGCAATAAGCTTATAATGTTTACATATGTTACTTGTATTTAAGCTTAATTAATGTGAGTATCTTGTGTTCAAAATTATTCTATGCACAGATAATGAATTCATAGCAAATATTTTCTGTTAGAGTAGAAAGTAAATCAACTAAGAAACAGAAAAAAATTATTACAACAAAAATATAAACTTATATAAGCTTATATAAAGAAAATTATATATATGCATGGAAATGGATTATTTTTTTCACAATTACACTTTGTTGTTTGAGAAATATAATTTTGTTTATTTCTTCCAATAAATATTGTAAAGTCTAAATGTACCAAAAACAAAAAGCAGTATTTTTACAGTTACACCTATATTACCAGTAAACTGATATAGAAGATAAAACAAATTTTGAAGAAAGATATATGCGGAATCAAAAATGGTAACAAATAAACCATATATCTGTCAATACTATGATGATTTAGGTGTAGCTTATATCTGGCAGGAACAAGGAAGAGCTTGTGTAAGAGTGTTTGGTGAGGAAGCAAGGTTGAAGGAGATAAGGCTGGTTGATGGGGCTCACCTGGGCCTGTCAGAAGAGGTAGACAGGGAAATACCATCTCCCCTGACCCTCCACATCACCCCTAAACTCTTATCAACCAGCATCCCTATACCTGCTACCAAAACACTAAATGTCACCCACTTATATAAAACAAGCTGACATTTTCTTACTATATAAGCAATGCTTTTGATCACATTAAAAATATAAACCCAGCCCTTTTTGGACAAGATAGGAATATATTTAAAAAATAATCTATAGAAATATTTACTTGTATTGACCAACATAAACATGCAATGTCTCAGATAAACCTGTAGATATAGGTATCTTAATGAGAACCTGTCCAACTGTTATGTGGTGAAAACCTGCATGAATTATTACAATGTGACAAACCACATACATGAAGGATTCTAACATACCTTCTGGAACAAACCAATGCTAAACTGTCAAAAATCATTCAAAACATTTGATGAACAGGTATCCTACAGACTGTTAAAGTAAATGTCCTACCTGACATAAGAAACAATTTGAGAATTTGGGTGATGTGATAGTCCATTAGAATCTTGCTACCTTGAACACAGGAATAATTAGTGAATGTCCGACATTGCTAGCATGACACCTCCAAGTCTGGCTCACTAGAAGCGGGTAAGGTAAAGACTTACCAAGGGTTATTCCTGCCATTTTCCTCCTGCCCACATCTTTGATCATGCTGTCCCAGGGTGAAACACACCTTTTCTGTTTGTCACCAGAGCTCACATTAAACACATTAGGCCAGGTGAGGCAGGTTATAAGGCTGCTTTTCACCGACCATCATCCAGACACCTTCAGCATAATGTGCAGTTTGTCAATCATCAATAACTCCAGCCAATCAGTGAGCTGTAAGGGAGCCAGGCCAGATGAGGGTCCATTGATCTGCCTGCTCCAACTGACAGCCTCTCTACCAGGCCAATAAGCCACACCCACTTTGCCAGCAGTCAAAGACTGGCAAAAACAGAATCTCATTTGCATGCCAATTAATTTATGTTAAGTGAGACTATTCCCTGCACACACCTCCATGTGGCTCACAATTAAAGCCAGGTTGTTCCTTGTGTTTGATGATTCACTGACTCTCAGTCAAAAGACAAACCCTTCAATGTGAGAGAGGATTTCTCCTGGGAGGAAAACCGTTATCTTGACAAAGCTGAATCGTTTTGCTGCATGGTTAGACCACCAGGTGCTGTCCCCTGGCCCTATCTTACCTTATGGCACAACATTTCCAACTTTGGAGAATAAAAACAGTACCTAGTGAAAATAGATTTCCAGCTCTTTTAATTTTATTGACT
>JAVFBX010209080.1:0-12071 GCA_034783855.1 Mopalia kennerleyi
ATCTTCTTTCTTTCAGTCTAAGAAGAGGGGCTCATTCCTCAGTCGGGGTAAAGAGAAGCTTGCTAAAATAGCTGAGTTAACAAAGACCGGCGTCAACACAAATGCTTCCCGAAACTCACAAAATTTTGTTTTTAAACCTTTATCACCAAACTCTGAACGCAAAAAGACCCAAGTAAGTAATCAAAATTATTTTATGGTTTTTCACTTCTCTTGAACATGCTGTGAAAAATTCTAATATGTGTTATATGTTAATGTTGAGTAATCATCATTCTTTACAATCAATCATTTTGTCATTTTATTGTGATGCTCATTTGTCTGTCTTTGTTAAGACACTGGGTTAGATACTCAATGGGGCATTTATAGTCATTCTGCTCATTACATCTACAGTCACTGATCAGCAACTATTGATACAATTCCTTCTGTTGTTGATCAGTCTCTGGATGTCTTGAGTATTGGCAGAACAGGTTTACTGCAAATAAGGAGAATTAGGGGCATTCCAGACTGCGGTTGTTATTCTCGTATCTAAAGCAGTTGCCGTTTAATTGGTTATCTGAAAAACAGCTGTGTGAATAACCAATCAAAGTCTGTCTGAAGACTTAGACTAGAAACAACTAATAGAGGATTTTAATTGGATGTTTAAAAGTAAACCCTGTTCTGACAATCATCAAGAATCAGGCATGGGGGATGAAGTTTTTTACTGTATGTATATGTGCAATGTGAAAAAAATTATGAATACCAGAGTTTGTAAATCTTTCACCGTAATGTATTATAGAATTGAATTTTCATTTTAAATCACGATTAACTCAAATATGATGTTCTTGTATTTCTCAGATGAAAGCTGCTATGAAGCGCCCCAATATGGGAACACCCAGTGGATCTCAACCCCCGTGTGCTAAACGCCAGAAAACTGTGTCTGGTAAAAGTGCTTCACAGAATAGTATCTTTAAACTCCTGCACTAATATATACCGTCCTGTAAATATGTTTGTAAATATATAGAGATTTTAGTGGTGCTAAGCTTGTGTATATCGGTCGGTCATAATTAAGTCGTGCGATTGCACTTGTACGTTTAACCACACCATAAAATGTGTTGAGAAGTGTAACTTATCACACACCTGGATGTGAACACCTTCAATAACATCACCCACATGTTGAGATATCAGTGACGTAAGTTATCCTGTATAGAGGACTCCATTTGACTTAAGAAATGACACAAAATGTTTATATGTAAATACATTTCTATTATTAAACCCCAATTAAACAAACACATCTTTTTATAAAAATGACTGACTGAAATATTGTTTGTAAATAGATTGGTGAAGTTAGCTCTTAGATCATCATTACAAATTACTGGCAGTCCCGTTTTCAAAATAAAAGATATATTTATGCTTTTTGTAAATTTGCCGAAAAGCTAATTGATATATAAAGAATATAAATATATTTCAGAAAAATGCTTATTTGAAGGCTCAGTATTTCCACCTATATTGAGACTTCTGAAAAATAGTCTTAACCTTGAGTATTCTATATAAATATGTTTTTAAACATTGCATATATTGAGTTTGAAATATATAAAATAAAAACAAAAAATGCCACCAGAAGACCTCAAAAGTTTGGTGACATATTATGTTTCCTAACACAGACTGATGTTATGGACATGGTTTAAAAACCTGTGGTGGAATGGTTGACTGGTCCTGGGTACTTGGCCTCTCGAAAGATTAACCTTTAATAATAATGTCCAATTTGAGCGTTATTTACAAACAACACTTATGTATTCTATCCATGGAATATTATATTTCCTTTCAAAATTTAATATGAGGCTTAAATTAAATCCACTCAATTAAATAAATCATTTACATTTTAATGTTTTGTTTCACTATTACTTCTGGTAAACTTTGTTTTTCAGATAAATATTTTAGCATTTTTTCAATTGTTTTAAACTTGATTGAAATGGAATGATAAAAATCAACTGCTTGCTGCAACACCCTGCGAATAAATATTGTGTTACTAAAAAGCATGCTGAATAATTAGTTTTTTATATTGATTTGATATTTATTTTAAACGATTTAGAATTTTTTTGTTGGAAGAATTTGTAATGCACCATGAGTATTTCTCGCTTTTGTCAGAATGTAGATTTAGTCTTATGACTATATGAATGTATTGTCAGAATCCACTTACAAAATCACAATAGTTCAATTCTAAATATACCAGGAAATTGAATATATTATAACATCCACTGTTTGTACAAAAACCTGAGTAATGTCATAATATTCCAGAAACCTGATAAGATTATGCAGTCCATTGAAAGCATCAGTCTATTCAGGAAATGGAGTATACTGTCTACTGAATGTAAAAGAAAATAGAGTACATGGTCTACTAAATATATTAATTTACAAGATAACTTAGTAAGAGTATGCAGTCCAGTGAATATATCACGAAATAGAGTAAACAGTCCATTTTAAATATGAGAAAATTGAGTATAGTCACTAAATATATCAGAAAATTTAGTATACAGTCCAGTTAATATATTGGAAAATAGAGTAAACAGTCAACGTAAAATACAAAAAAATTCAGTATACAGCCATATATATCAGAAAATTTAGTATACTGTTTCGTGAATATACCAGAAACCTTAATATACTGATAAAGCTGTATTCATCCAATCTATTAGTTACATAAACCATGATAAACCAATCCTCAAATCATCTGCATGATATTTTTTTTTTAATTACATGGATTTGGTTTTGTTCATGTGTTTTAAGTAATGTAGTAAATGTATTTCCCCAAAAGCCGCTGCTGTAACTATAATAAGGAAACTTGTCAAATGTAGTTTGTCAAATAAAAGCTTTTTTTATTTATATTAAACTTTATTGTATTTTTAAAAAATAATTAACTATTTATGCCTATGATAGAATTGTACTGAATGTCATAATAAATATCAAATAATAAAGTAAAATATTTGTCCGATTTATGTTTATGTATTTACTCTTTAGTCATGTTTGTAAACAACTGGGATTCAAAATCGTATGACAATCTTTGGCAACAGAGTTGTATGTCTCTGACTAATACATCTTCATTGGTCAGGGTTTGTTCTCCCTCGATGTAACCACAGCTGTTTACAAGGTTTCCTCCCATTTTCCATTGTAATAAGGCAAGGAAAAGTGTGAAGTGGACAGTCCATCGTCATGTAAGTGAAATACCCTTGAGTACGACGTTAAACCCAAATCAAACAAACAAACCAAGTTTATATACCAGAGGGTCACACGATGTTGCTCCGACAATCACAGGTGTTGTTTTTCCCATGATTACTCTTGGTTTTCCATCGTATTTAAGGAATGCAGAATGAGAATTGGCCAGTCTGATGTATCCGTGAGTATGGTGCTAAACACCAAACAAACATATAATCTTTGCTCACAAGTTAGAGTGCCACAGACTGACCATGTATGTCAGATACAATGTATATGGGAAATCACAGTTGGTTACTCCAGCAATCATAAAAATTACTTTTTACCCCTCTACCAATTGTGGCCTAGGGGTATTGTCATCATCATGTACTTCCGTCTGTCTGTTACCGTGATATCTCCGAAACAAGTTAAGGTTATTTGTTGAAGTGATTTTGCTGGGCTTAAGTTTGTTGAAAACATTATGGTCTAGGTTATCAGTACCTTATACAAATAGTAAATGTTCATATTTTTTAACTTACTTGTTGGAGTTTAATTTAACACAAAGTTGGGGGGGTTTTCTTTCTGATACAATTTTCTTATTCAATCTGAATTAAGATGTAACTTTTTCTAAAAATATGCATTCTCCTTTAAATATTTTTAAATTAATTCTTTTTAATTAAATGTTCTGAAAGACAATTGTCATGTTTTTTGTGTATCAACTTTTGTAATTAAACTTTAAATGACATTTTACTTTAAATTTTTTAAATTAAATTTGAATTATTTTTTTTAATTCATTTTTTACTTCTTCTTTTTTATCATTTTAACCATATTTTTACTAAATATTTGAACTAATAAATTCATGATCTATTTTTTTACTTTTGTAATTGTTTTTTTTTATTTTAACGTTTTTAATTTAATTTTTATTGGTTTGTAACTTATTTTTAATTCCTTTTTTTTTTTGTTAATTAAATTTAGAAAAAATCTTAACTAACTTGTTTTAATTATATTTTTTAAATGCAATTTTCATATTTTTTCTTTTTTCATATAACATAATAATCAAAATTTCTTAAACTGTTGTTTCTTTTGCTTTAATGGTTTATGTGGTGATTTCTTTTCTTTATAAATTTAAAATAATTAATAGAATTTTGCTAAATTCTGTTTTCATTTGTGATATTTTGTTTCTTAATGTAAGACTGGTTGTTATGGTGTCTTTGATTGTAGAAGAATAATTTTCTCAAAGCCGCTTAAACATTCACATTTTATGGTTGCGCCAGTGTGGCTATTCAGTGTTGGAGGGGGTAATACCGTCTTGTCGGTTAAACATCTGTCAACCAACCAACAAGCTAACCAAACAACCAACCAATCTAACTGCTGTTTTCAAACAAATGGCTAGCTGGCGGATTTCTGTGAACCCCTTGTTAATATTTTGCCTCTGTATGGCGACAAAATGGCCAAACTTTACTAACCAAAACAATTTCCGAATCGTATCATTTTATACTGTAAAGTAGGTTTTCTTGAAGTAGATATTTTCGGCATTTTGTTCTGTAAATAAATAGTTCACGTGGTAAAAGTATCATAGCTGAAATAATTCTCAGTGTGACATTAAAATAAAACCATTTCATCAATCGATGCAAACAAACCTCTCACTTCATGAATACGGTTAAAATCATCATTATTTAAATAATGACTAAGGAAAGTTATTTTCGTTAGGTAGTTTTTATTATGTATTGTGTGAAATATATAATAAACGTATTAATTTTTTAAATATAATACAACCATCTTAAAAGTTGATGAGTGCAACGAAAGGTATTTACCCAAAGTTCTAAAACATTTTGTCTGTATGCTGTGCTTTTTTGTTAATCTGGTGTTATATTTTCACGCGTTATCACACCAGTAAAAATAGTTATGAACACGTCATGCCTGGATTATATAATAAAGCATTGTATTAATTGTGAGGACAAAGCCGACTCTGTCCTCCTCTCCCGACTTGTGTCCCGGGGCCAGGCCGTTTACATGAACTGTTAATTAGTGGCAGCCATACCAAAGACGATCTGTACAGATAAAAATTCACTTGGGAAATGATGCCAGCACTTCGTCATGACGGCATCTCGTATGCAGATGGCAAGGCGGGCCGTTTTGACAGCAGACTTTATTCTCCCTAAAGCTATTAGATATTCAGTGACAAAGATTTCTAAGGGAGGAAATAAAATTGTGACCACTGGCGTGGAAGAGATTAAGCTAGGAAGCGGCAGAAGAGCCCGGAATCTGTCTTTTCTCATTAATCTTTTTTGACAAGACGGGTCAATAGATGCCGTGCTGGACACGACATTCTCAACGACTGCCGCGCTTTCGGGCGCCAGCGCTTCTATCGGATTATTTAGAGTATCTCCAGGGACCTCTGTAAACGGGCTCTCCGCCACGAACCGAAGCTCGGAGAAATGTGACCTGAGATGACCTCGTGAGGACAAGCGAGCGTCTGTTCAAAGAAATGTGCTAATGTTTTACTCTTTCCTGGGTTAGCTTTGTATCATTTGGGCTGGCTTGTCGTGATTCGATTAAACAAATGCTAATGATCTTAAAACGCCAGTCATTATGGATGAGTGTTTTCTCTTGTCAATCAAATTGACATTGTTAAGGATATTCAACTTAATTTTCTCCAGCTAGATCAAAGATGGCATCTAATACATTTTGACTTTGTGAAAACGGATTTAGGTTTAATTAGTTGAACTGTAATAGCAACGACCTTTGTGATTGATGCCACAGTTGAAAAAAATATCACCTTTCAACCATCGTCAGCTTGGAGTTGTTATGTTTTTCCATTTATTCTGATTTTTTGCAGTTATTTATTTTTTTTAATAGATTATTTTTACCATATGTTCAAAGTTTATGATATTGAACACATAGGCCTACTTAGTTTGATCTGCGAGCATATTATAGAGTCTTTGACAAGGTGTCGGAGATCATTAGAATAATCACAGCAGACCATAGACTTCGATGCAGTTGCTGTAGTAAAGGAAGTAACATGTGTATTAAATCGAATTTCTCCATTATGGGATAGAACTTCAATTGGCTTCACCATTTCCTCAGGTTAGACAGACACAAAGTTGGAAAGTCGCAAAATATCGAGAAAATGAGGCACCTTTTTTTGTTCAATAGCTGTTCTATTAAATGAAGAAATTTAGTTTGAATTATAGAACTGCACCCTGAAAATAAAAGATATAAAAAATACACTTTCATGGTTTCCCTGGACATGTTTATTCGATTTACAATAAGTTTCATTGTTGGTTTGGACTTTCACCACAGTAACATATGTGTAATCCAAAATTTTTCAAAAATATATATATTAATAATATGCCGACCTATTTTTCGTGATAATGAGTTATGAAAAATCGTTTTGCTCAAATGGACCATCCAAAACTTCTCTGGTAAAACTATCTCGTTCAAAGTTACCTCCCCTGACCTTTAACGCTTCCACGACAAACATCCAGACTAATGGTACAAATAATGCTACCTTATTTCGATTTCCACGTATGTTAAATGAAAGTTTACATTACAATTATTTTTCACATATGTTGAATAATATTTCACATAAGTGTAATTTTTTTCTACATATTGATGCAAAATAATTTGACAGATGTGAATTTTATTTTCTTCACATATTTATCAACAAATCCTGTAAAATGCTTTTTTACATGTGATATTTTAAAAAATTAGTTTTTCAACATATGTAAAATAAATGACTACTTATATCCTCTTAAGACCCAGGGTAATTTTCTTTGTTGCATTTTAAGGTCATTCAATATGGTAGCTTCCTTTGGGCTATCTTGTGAGTTCGGGTATTTGTCCACAGAGATGGACATTGGGTTGGAATTTCAATTTGCAACTCGACAATACATAGCTTGGTAATTGTTTTACAATTGTTTAAAACAAACAAGTGCTGGTCCACCGATGTGGACGAGGGGTCTTAAGAGGATATCAAATTCTTTTCACATATCGTCACCATAATAAATCAAGTGCCCTAGTAGTCATATTTACCTCTTTAGAGATCAATTGAAAAAATGGTTAATTGGCCATGCCAATTATCTTATTGATTTCACATTAAAAGTCCATTTTTGCAATAAGCACTATTACAAAAGGTGTCTCTCATGATGTAGTTCTGATTAAGGTAACAATGTTAAATTGGTCAAATACTGACATAGACACTTAGTTTAGTAGGGTGACGATATGTAAGTATTTATTTGCAGGTTATGAGAAATCCTGTTCAATGTGTGTGAAAACGAATTCATCATATGTAGGTAAAGGTAAAAGTGACGCTCAAAGGTGAAGATGTTTCCGCCAAATGGGTGAAGGAAAGCTCCTTAATGACCGCTTTTCAGATTAAAACCACATCGCCCTCGTTTTTTTAAATATTTTTTGATCTTACCTGGAAATTCAGTTCTCCGTCATGCAGGGCATTACATTTTTTCCTCAATAAAGGCCTAAGGATCTATTCATTATATAAATCCTGGTAGCATTTATATCTCTATTTGTGACATTACCCACCTGTCTCCGTGGGATAACCTACTGGGCCCCGTGACATAACCTACTGGCCCAATGACAACCTACTGGTCTTCGTGACATAACCTGCTAGTCCCAGTGATTTAACCCACTGGTCCACGTGTCCTAACCTACTGGTCCACGTGACCTAACCTACTGGTCCCCTTGGCCTAACCCACTGGTCTTCGTGACATAACCTGCTAGTCCCAGTGATTTAACCCACTGGTCCCCGTGACCTAACCTAATGGCCCAATGACATAACGTACTGATATATGACCTAACCCACTGGTTTCCGTGACAGATCATACTGATCTCCATGACGTAATCCACTGGTCTCGGTGACCTAACCTACTGGTTCCCATGACCTAACCCTCTGGTCTCCGTGACATAACCAACTGGTCATGGTGACCTAACCTACTGGTCCCCGTGACATAACCTACTGGTCCCCGTGACATAACCTACTGGTCTCCGTGACATAACCTAACTCATTGGTCCCTGTCATATGACTGAACATGTCATTCTATTTACACTGTGCTTATTAGCGATACGTTGTATTTGTCTTTCAAATGTAACATCTAAAAATGTGTATAGATTACAAGACATTCTACACGTTGCCATTTATGTTCCTTTAATACATGGTTTCAAACTACAGATAGCCATGTTTCGTTAAGAAAGCACGAATTAAAAGCTAAGAAAGCATACACTTTTATATAAAAACAGCATCACACTTTTCTTCAAAAGTTTGTTATAATGTCCAATGCATAAAAACACTTCCTCGTATTTTTTACTCCCACGTCGGTAAACCAGTCATAATGCGAGGTTTCTTGCCCTGTAAGGTTTACGATTTCCGGACTTAAACTCTTAAGTCGGTTCGATTCTGTAAGAGAACAACATGTCTGACTATCTGTTCTCGGGTATTACTTCTTTCGGTGTATTTCCTTCTGTGCGTTTTAAGTCTGTCTACTGGAATAAAACTGCCATCAAATAGCCGTGTAACAATTTCAATCCATCCGTTTTCCTGATATTTTACGATGACTATATAGTCTTTATTTGCAGACGTTAATCTCGGACTCTGAGCAGTTCTTCTTTCCTCAAATATAAAGGCGAATTTATTGAGGAATTTATGCATCAGAAAAAAGCCGAGCGGAATTACCTCAAAGGGATTGAAATCTTTCTGAATGATTCATTGTGGCGAGTTAAGTATTCATCGCCTCTCCCAACCAATTCCGATGATACTGAGCTGGCTTTCCATGTCTTGGAATTTGTCAGTCAGCGTCAAACATCTGGTTGTCGACTAGAGGCTTCATTTTGAATTCATGAGGGAGCATTCATGCTAGAGAAGCAGCCCATTAACCCAATCCCCTTCATTTCTACTCAGGTATTATTAACGGAATGACACAGTCTAATGGAATTCCAGCATGCGTGTGGAAGCATGTGCACGAGTATTGTCTGGACGAGATTGCGTGGCCGGGTCTTCCCGTGGGACCCGAACTGTTCAACCAAGACCCCGACGTTTTAAACACACTTTTCAAATTATAGTATGGATTTAGAACAAGTCTGACTTCAGTCATTTAAGGGACCGGATTTAAGCAACATCACGGATAAATAACTTTTCAAACAACATTCTCTTAAATAAAACTGCTGAACGAAAAGATTAATTTCTTTGTAAATACTTCAAAAAAATTGTTCAAAACATACACAAACTATAGAGATCACTGATTGGATGATTAAAGAGACCGTGTCAGTGTCTACACGAAACGTATAGAGATTGCTTATTATTTCCATAGTTTTTCGCGTATATCTGTCAACACAATTTACTTAGTACATATGTTGTTTTAGACGTAACTGCATGCTATTTACCTGATTGAACAGAGTTATATAAGCTTACTTGTTCTCTGTTGTTGAAGAACAGGCATACTTCCTGCTGCCCTATAACTAGTGTTCTCAGAGCTAAGGTGCACTGTGAAGCAAATAAAAGCCGTTATTCTATCACCAATTGGGGATGAAATTGTGAACAAGAAAAAGTAAATCACGTTTTACGGAGTTGGAATATATCTTTGGGTGGATTATCCGTGTGTTGTTTTACATAATACTACTTAGTAATGTTTTCACCCGGACGTGTGTGTGTTCATCGGCCTGTGTATTTTCGTAGCACAATTAATCGAGATTTCCAATATTTGGTGTTATTAAGTCGTCTGTCGTGTGACTGATGACATGTTTATTGTGCATTCTGGCGGTGCGATTTGTAGTAGCAATTCCAGGGGATCCCCATTATTTATGGAGTTCTGATTGGTCGATTGTTTCGTATGTTTTTCTTGACCAATTAAACTTTCGCAAAAAAGGAAATCGTATATCGTAAGGAACAACACACCGTGAGCATGCACCTTTATGAACCTACTTGCAGGAAATGTTGACTTCACTTTGTCTGGAAACCCTAAAGCATAACTGTGATTCTTTCCGTTTACTGTAGAAAAAAAAGAAGAATGTTGGTTCCCATGAATGGCGAAACTCTTGGAGATTAGTAATAAAACAGATTGGAAGCAGGAAGATTGTAAGATTAAAAGTAAGTGAAAAACATCTGCTTCAGGGGAGCGCTGTTCAATGCCCATCAAAGTCTATCGGCCAGATCAAAGCGCGTGTGAATTACCAGGTATTTCTTTCCCACAAGTCCTTCATTTGCTTGCTGCGGTCTACCGATAAAACACTGGTTGCGCACATGCATATTTATAGCTCGCAGAATAAAAACGGTTAATTATCAAGTTATGATTTATTAATATGATATCCAATTGTTCAAATAAGGTGACCCAGGGCTTTATTCAGAGCAGCCTAGAAAAGCCACCACGTCGAACTCGCTGTGATAAAATTATTTTTCTTTTTTTTGTTGAATTTTTGTGGAACATAAATGTCAAATTATGTTTTAAAATATTTGCTGCTCTTGTATCGTAGATCACAGTAGAAAATGTTTTACCTCCATGACATTGCGTACAGACCGCTTGGTCATAAACCAGGATCATGCTGTGTTGTTATATTCGGTAGTTTCCGTTAATTGCTCTGTCTTCGTCCGATTATGTACAACAGTATAAATACACCGGGACTGTAATGATGTCATACAGGTCAAGACAGTACTTTTCTTAAGTTACTAACACGCTTATTATTCTTAAATAATTTTTTCCACATTACGCAATTAAACAGTTTAAAGCTGATGTATTTTCCGTAGCTGTGGTGAAAATTAGAGCTCAGCCACGTGACTTCCTGGAAGGACCTTCATGGCGCGGGTTTATCCCAAATATGGTGCTAGATAGTACTTGATGGTTACAAAATGCATTTAGCAAGGTTATGTTCGGATGGCATATTATTTCAGTGCATGTTAGGTCAGGAGCTAATTGTTAACATCACGGAAATATTAATACCATGCCAGTGGTCAAACGACGGGAAGATGATTAACCGAGCGTTAATGATAAAACACTGCTAGAGTACACTCAGCCCTAAGGCTGTAAGTCGATCGCTGGTTAAATCAGCCCTGGATTTCTCTCAGAAAACCATATTTGTCTATTAACTGAAATAAATCACAAAAGAAAGACGGCATGAACAAGACTATCAGTCTTACAACCAGAATATGTTTTCTCGCCATAATGGTTGATTTACTTAGAACTAATTATTGGTGAGGAAAAAAAGCTAGTCTTGTCGGATACAGAAATTAAAGGAACCATTGTTTGCAGTCACACCATTCAGGGAACTTCCTTGTTTTATCGGGCAATTCTCTCGTATGATCTTATGTCAATATCGTTTCTTTTGTTGGGTTTTACACCCTTTGGTTCTATGTTATTCCACTCATATGATGCAATACAAGACCTTTGAAAACCATTTTGAGCGAATTTATCATCTTTCGAGGGCAAGGCGAAAAATAAGATTGTCGCATATAACCTCTCTTTCCACTCTAGTAATGGGGAAGGCTCGTCAGGCACATTCTAGCCCTTGCAATAGGAAGATGGAATTTACAGGATTCAAAATTTTGTCACAAACTTATTATATTCCCGATTCTCTTTTACTCAATCGGCACAGTGGCAACATTGTATGTTGACACTTCTTTACTGCGCAATTTCAGGATAAGGGTATAGCCTACAGATTGATTGCTTGTGAAAGTTATGTTTATATATACTGTCTATCCTAAAATGCATACAAAAGGATATGTTGAATAAAAGGGTGTCAACATTTTCAAAACAAAGTTATCGACGAGTCTCAAACCCAAATTTTAATTTATAGATCAACGTAAAAAGCAAGCATGTACCTCTTAAGCCCCGGTTTCACTGGCCCGACTTCTTATCCGAATAGGCTATTCGGATGACTTTCGGAGCTATTCGGATGACCTACTTTAT
>JAVFBX010209091.1:0-12070 GCA_034783855.1 Mopalia kennerleyi
CAAGCATTACCCAATGTTGAAGATCGAATTATAAAATGGATATAGCTCTATTATAAAATTAGAGAGCATAATTCAACTCATGAAATGATGCACGTTTTACCTATATGCATTTTATTGCAGCCCGGAGTTTCACTTTAAGGACAACAAGATGCCATTTTGTTTGTGATGTCTTAATATTACCTCCTGTAATTGTCCGGTCTTTTCTTTGTTTGTTGACTGTGGCGTTGAGGTGGTTTACTTCCTTCATTGAGGGGCCATGGCGTAGTAGTTAGTGAGCGCGCTTTCTAACGCCTACTTCGATTTACCGTTCACAGGATCGAGTCCGTCTGTCGACCTTCAGGTGTAGGAGTGAATCACAAGATGTGGCTCCGGCAATCTCAGGGGGGGTTTTTATGTTTCCTCCTGGTTTTCCACCATACTAGGGCAAGGAACAGTGTGAAGTGGACAATCCGTGGTCATATAAGTGAAATACCCTTGAGCACGTCGTTAAACCCCAGTCAAACAAACAAAATCCTTCATTGAGCTACGATTGGGAGTTTTTGTTAAGTGAATAAAGTTTTGCGAATTGAAAGGCAAAAAAACTGGCTTTTGGCCCTCTGCTGGTGATTTCTTGGAAATAAGGCATTTTGGCCAACTTAATTAGTCTTGGATTAAAATCAGACAAAAATAAGCTCCACAGTACTGTATTGTCTATATGAAGACCAGAGATATTAGTTATAAGTGAATGGCATGCTATGATTTCAAGTACAGCAGGGTTCATAAAAGGTCACTGTATAAATTGTCCAGTGAAAATCCAAATAGCATAAGGCTGTGGTAAACAGTTACTTGCCAAAGCTTATTCAGTGGGGGCAGTCTCACTAGTATTCCCAGTGCTTTGGGAAGCAGGTTTTTGATTGGTCAATAAATTAACTTTGAGCACCACATGATTTTGTCAGACCTGTATCTGGCTTTTACAAAATACTGAGGAGTTAATTCCCACTTATGCATTATCCAAGGTTTGTGAAGCCGCTCTTTGATTGGTCAGCCAATATTAACTATTAGCATCATGGTTTTAATAGATCTATAACTGGCACGTCAAAATTTTGGGTAGCAACGGTAATTCATATGTTTGGGTTTGGATTAAAACTATGTTTCACATAAACCACTGGATACACAAGAGTTTCAAATGCGTCCTCTACATTTCTTTACCTAATCCTGTACATATCTCTAACTACAATAAGTACTTTATGTTTTAAACAATGCTTAAAAGTGGGTGACATAAACTAATTATTTCTGGAAAACCACTTCTTGTTTTGTGATAGAATCTGATGACAATACAGGCATATGTATTGAAACGTTGTGTTCTATCATAAAACAAGAAGTGACGATCCAGAAATAAAAAATAAGCTGTTCGTAAGCACATGTTTTTGAAGGCGCAGATCAATCTACAGAATTTTCTGACTGTTATAAAGACATGAAAAATATGAAGTGAGATTGATTAAATGGATTGTACTCCACATTTTCTAAATACGGTGTATTTGATAAATAATTTTTAAAAACTGTTCGCAATCCCTGTACCAGATATTCAGGCCTGTAAAACAATGTCTTCTTTCCTCTAACCCGACCGACCCTATGAAATAGATCCAATAAGTTTTTATTGGTTTTTGAAAAGATTTTTTTTTTTTTCTCAAGACCTTGTCAAATTGGCATATTTTGATAGCAAAATCGTTATTTTGTAATGTTTTTCGGTCATGAAAGCATCTATATCAGTTTTATTTAATATCTACTGTTTTTTACAATGATGCCAAAAAAAAAGAGGAAACACAGCATTTTTTTTAGGCCTTAATACAGTTATTGAGTTTATATTGTAACAGCTTGCATGTACTTTACCAGACTGCGAGAAAACAACTCGCCACCTAGGGCTTTTAACAACAAAACAATTGATTACAATCCATCTATTCAAGCTTGCTTTATACTGTGGTAGTCACCTTTTTATACTGTGCTAGTGACCTTTTTATACTGTGCTAGTGACCTCTTTATACTGTGGTAGTGACCTCTTTATATTTTATTACATGCATCTTCAAATATCGCATTGTTTTTTAAATAGTCCTCCTGTTTTATGTTTTTTGTATGTTTCATGTAACTGATATTATAAGCCAAGAAAGGGCACCACTAGTCTCGACAACGATCAGACACAATGTGTTTGAACCACTGTTGTGTGAAAGAATGAACATCCATAAACACACCCATTATTCCTGGTGTGTTCAGACCCTCAATATGTGATCTTTCACATATTGGGGTCTGAACACACCAGGAATTGTGGGTGTGTTTATGGGTGTTCATTCTTTCACTTGTTAATGCACATTTTCATGGTATGATTTGTAGATACCATTTAAGGGGATTCCCCTTTTTTGCAGCGTTTTGATTGGTCAATAAAGTATGAAACAGTTGACTAACCAAAACTCCAAAATACAAGTAAGGGGGGAATCCCCTGAAATCGACACTACAAACCGAACCGTAGAAATGTGCTTTTTTCAATGTAATTTATAAGTTCATTAGGAATTCTAGTTGACACTAGGTTCATAAACATCCTGGCTGTTGGGCCAAAGTCAGTATGTTCTGTACATAGTTGTGCCCTCTTTAATTAGCATTGGAGGAACATTTTTATTCCAGCAGAGATTCACGTATGGAAACTGTACAATTCTTCAAATCCAGCTCACTTCAAATAATTATACTGTTTTTATTTCCGGGTTAAGATAATTATATCTTTTGTTTATGCATGTATAGTTCATTAATCAAGGCCTTTTTTTTTTTTTTTTTTTTCAAAGAATTCTCTATTATTCATTTTACATAAATTATTTTGAGTAAAATTTAATGGAAATTTTTTTAAAATTTGGTCATCAGTTATTACTGTTATTAATAATTTGTCGATTAAGATGTTCATATCTGCTTGACATTTTTTCGTTTTTTAAATCCTGTTTAATTCCCCTATTTTCAGTACATGCTAACCTCATAGGAGGCGAGTTTCACAAAGCTATCTAAGCTTACATAAAGGGCCGTGGCTTAGTGGTTAGCGAGTGCGCTTCCTAAAGCCAACTGCGATGTACCGTTCACAGGATTGAGTCCATCTGTCAACCCTCAGGTATATGAGTTAGTCGCACAATGTGGCTCCAGCAATCGCATGGGTGGTTTTTATGAGGTTTCTTCACGGTTTTCCACCGTAATTAGGCAAGGAACTGTGTAAAGTGGACAATCGGTCCTCATATAAGTGAAATACCCTTGAGTATGACGTTAAACCCCAATCAAACAAGCTTACATAAATACCACGACAACCAGAACTGAAGACCTATTGTTGCCATGACGATAACAGTCAACATAAACTATGATTGCTATGGGAAATGAGCACCTGTTCATGTTTTCAATTTGTTTTTAACAGCAATACTGGTTCTGTGTATAATAATGTATATATAACTCCTTATGAGCAGAAGAATGAAAATTTGGGTTCATGGTTAATTTTTGGTATGCATCAGTTTATAGATATGCAATGGCAGTCTTAGCTGAATAGAAATCGGGTTGGAGAAAGCTTCCTGTTGCCCACAGAGATAATGAGCAACATAAAACAGATATATCGTGGCATCTAGCACCAGCTGTTAATCTGCACCTGTGTCTTTGCACCTTAGGGTCCACAGAATCAGAATTGTCTTTCTGTAGGTAGAGATGTCAGAAAATGAGGAGATTATCCTAAACACATTTAGTTGGCAGGCAATTACTCGATTGAAGTAGGACAAATACAACCTTAATCTAAGAAACTTGAAGACAAATCTTAGGTTTAAAATAAATACTGTAAGGAGCTGGGGGGTTTTCTGTACGAATTTACATCTGCCAGTAAAAGTAGCTAGTTTTAGGAATTCACATGTTATGGTTGTGATCTATGGAGCAAGTTAAACACAAATTAATAACATCATTTGATGCTACTTTTCCACCTTATATTTTAGTGCTACAATCTTTGTAAATAAAACAAAATCTAACTAATTATATCCGTTATTGTCATCTGTTTTTAAATGTTCATAATGAGTCTGTTTGTAGGAGCATCTACTAGTGATCTGGTGCTCTTGTGAGAGTTTATAGGATGAAAGTTGGTTGCATGGTGGCAGCAGCTTTTTGATAAGAACTCTTACATTCATTTTAAACTTCCCAGCCATATTACCTGGACTGTACTAGCTAAAGAAATCGAAATGCCCAAACGGATTCAGGCTACAGATAAACTACTTGTCTGTCCAATTGCGGTACTGCCTGTCTATCCAACTGTTATTACGCCTGTCTGTCCAATTATTACTCCTGTCTGTCCAATTGTTATAGCATCTGTACGTCCAATTGTTATACCGCCTGTCTGTCCAATTGTTATACCGCCTGCCTGTTCATCCAATTGTTATACCACTGTCCGTCCAATTGTTATACCACCTGTCCATCTAATTGTTATGTTCTGATTTGTTGAATGTCACCCGAAAGGTTAGCTGTTTGCTGTTGATCCCCGTGCAATAATTTGACTGCTGTGCACTAAAAATTCTTTTATCCCATCAAAGTTATGTCTCAGTCTAGCAGTCTAAACCTTTTTTGGACTAGATTTCAGCAGCGTCCCTTAATAAAAAATCGTAGAATCAGTTCTACATCCTATGTTAAGTAAGAGCCTACCCCGGTCATTTGTACAGGTTCTCTTGTAAAGCTGATACCGTCCCTGTGGCAGATTGCCACTCCTACAATATTTTGATATTTGTTCAATTACGGTTGTTGAGTTCGAGGATCTTCTCTTTGATTTTATCTCTTGAAAATTGAAAAAAATCCAGATTTTCTCAAACCACATCGAAAATAATATTGTATTGGAGTTACCTTTTTTTCTTTTACACCTTCACTCTCCAACCGACAAATGTCAATGATTGAATATTGTTGAAGAGAGACTGTCACTATTAAGGCTAACCAAGCTTCATATAAGGTTCCTACCTGTATGAAAGTCTATTTTGCTAATACACAAGTAGCATAATTCCGAACACAGAGAACTTCATGTTTGCGCGCCGTAAAGACACTTTATTTTGTCCTCATCTGGAGACTCCAGTGTCGTGAAGTTCTGTCAGTTGGGAATTACACTAGTGTAAATACTAGGTTTTCTATTTTGCTCAAGTTTACCAATGCATTTGGTACAGGAAAACAAGTACTGTATATTTGAGAGTGGACCATGTGGATTCATCTGCTCTCACTTTCAGCATCAAATTGACAAATCGTGATGTGTAAAGCCAGCAGGTTGATCTTCTAGTGCTTGTAACAGGAAATCCCGGCTGTGTGGAGTAGATAAACATACACCCAGATTGTAACCACAATAAGATAAGTGGTCTTTCATGTAGGAAGTCCCAGTCCCCTGACAACCATTTTGTTAAATGGTATACAGTAAAAGAAAACAATACTTCCTTTGTTAGATTTATTTAATAATCAAGATTGCACTTTAAATCATGGCCCGCACTAATGATGAAATAACATGTTTTTGCTACAAAACCGGATAAGCCAGTTAGGATCACTTCTTGGTTTAGAAACTGATGTGACCAAATTGATTGACAGACTCTGCTAGCATGATTCTACAATTAATTTAATGCCTGTTTTACTAGAACCAATCAACGGGGTGCTGCGGAGGACACCAAAAGGATTTTTACCACACTGGTTGTGCACTGTAATTGACAAAAAGAGACCATAGTATTAAATGCATGAAGATTCCCTTAGTTTATGTCCTTATATTCAGTTTATAATTAGTCCTTGCCAGAAATAAAAAAAAATATCACGTTTTTTCCTACACGACAAACTTTGCTTTTAAATCAATACAAGAAAATTATCGGAGTGGATTTAGAATTCAAATCTGTTTTGTTCTAAGCAGAAGCTGGGAAGACCAACACAAGGGAGACAAGTTGTACTGAAGAAATGACACAATTTGATCTAAGTTATCTCCCCCTTAGATAAGTTGTGCTCGCGGGTGTTTCCCTTATATGATGGTCATGACATGAAAATTTAACTACAAAAGATTAGGATTCAACAATACCAGTTGCATAATATTAAAATTTAGATTTTTTAGAAGGAAAATCAACTTTTGATATATAAATTTGTTGGTCTGAAATAAAAAGTATATCATTTAATACGTGATTTTGATTTTTAAAAACGATGTTACATGGTCCCTTATGCAAATACATGTATATTACAATTGCAATGCATTCTTTACATGTTAACTTGAAATACTAAATATACATAAATATGATAACATAATGTACAAAGCTTTAACAGAAATATAGTAGTAGTCTAGACAAATTATATGTTACATCGTAATGTACAAAAAATGGGACTTATTCCAGCAAAGGATAGATTCAATTATGTCCTGACGTTTTGAACATGCCACACTTTACATATACACCTGTTGTTAATCAACAATGGATATGAACTTGAATGCTAAACTATCGATTTGTTTGTTTGATTGGGGTTTAACGTCATACTCAAGGGTATTTCACTTATATGACGACGGATTGTCCACTAAACACAGTTCCTTGCCCTAGTATGGTGGAAAGCCGGGAGGAAACCTCGTCAAAACCACCCCCCGATTGCCGGAGCCTTATCTTGTGACTCACTCATATACCTGAGGGTTGACCGACAGACTCGATCCTGTGAACGGTAAATCGAAGTAGGCGTTAGAAAGCGCACTCGCTAACCACCACTTTAAAACCATCACAATCTCTGTCAGTGTCATTTCAGCACAAGCCAGGACTTGGCGTTGATTGTCAATAATAAAAGATAGTGAAGTGTTATCGAAAAAGGGAAGACGGTTGATTTTCGGGGTATTCAACCAACTCGAGAGTATCACATATACAAATTGTCAAAACTTGAGTATGACATTCAACATAGATAAATAGCGCTTCAAACTGAAACCTTGATCACTTTATCTGCCAGTTTGGCTGTAATACTGGTTATATCCGATCGATCCTCCAAGGATTGTAAGACAGAGTAGCAAGGGATAAAACTCTTGACTAGAGAAGATACACAGATGGCTGTCGAAGAGCATAGCTGCTTAATTGGGCAGAAGTAAAAAGGTTTTATAATGAGACACAAGCGATTGGTTGCAGAATTGACATTTCTCTGTTACGAAGTAAAGACTGGGGCAAGGCTTGAAATATACAGCTGTGACCCTAAGGGCAGGAGGTCATACAAGACAATAGTACATATACAGCAACAATTAACAATAATTTACCTTTAAAACGAAGTTAAATAAATTATAAACAATAATTAACAATATTGTATAGTTACAATCAATGACCGGGTTACCATATACATAACAGCGTCCTGTCAGACCAACAACCTAATTCTTGATTACAGGTCTCTTTATAAACCAATCTGTTCACAACTGAACATTTCCTATCACACTATATTAATAAGGATTTGTTCAAATACATGTAACACTTTTCACAATTTACCAATCAGATTTGCTTTTCCATATGGTATGTACCAATCCAGTTGGTTGCAACAAACTGATAGAAAGTTTCATTTCTACAAATGTGATATGAATAATGATAATGGCTTTCATATTTGGGTAACATCTCTTACTTATCAATAGAATTGAGTCCTATTTGTAACAGCAATAGGACACTCACATTTAATAATAAAACATCACACTGGTAACCTCTTTTATCAGCCAATCAGAATACCAACTCATAACTTGTGCACCAATCACATTTGGAAATTGATTTTCTATGCACCAATGAAATTGCCTGCTACATATCACTCCCACATCTGCCATCCAATCAAACAGAGTACTTGGACTCCTGTCCATCAACTGTAAGGACGACTAGTGTTCTATTATCCACCCAAACCAGCCTGACTAACTTCAGTAGATTTGTAAGGGAAGTCATCTTGATCTGGGGCGTACTTGTTGTCTTCACACACTTGGTCTGTTGGGAGCCGATTCCAAACAACGAGGATGAGCCAGTCTAATAAATAAACAGAAATATAATAAATATCATGGAATGATCGATTGATGTTTAATGTTATGATCAAGAATATTCACCTTATGACAGAGATGCACTTCAACACAAAATAGCCACAAAAATGTAGCATTTTAATTTAATAAAAATTTTTATTCAACAACATAAATAATTACATATATGTAACAAATAGTTGGTGGGAATAAAACTCGAAGAATCTTCTAAAAAAACTACTCTAAACACTTACCTGCCAGAACTTCAGTTTGCTATCCTTATGTGATAATGAAGCCAGGTATTTGCCATCAGGGGAGAAACTGACGGCAATCACAGGACCCCCATGGGCTGGTATCACCTGTGGGGAATCAAAGGGTATTTCACTAAAATGATGGATTGTCCATTTCACAGTGTTTTTGACTTAAATACAGTACAAACCACCCCCACGATTCCCAAAACCAGATCATGAGACATATACCTGAGGGTGACCGACACATTCAAACCCATGAGCAGTACATCGAAGTAGGATTGGTAGGCCAACAAACTAATCCAAGGCCGGAGTAAAAACAGAAATCGAGAGAAAACCTTGAAACGCACCCACACTTTGTGGGTGCCACATCATATTGCCAAGTCTGGTCAATTATCGATTAATGTTTCCCTACAAGTAATACAGTCTTCAATCAATTTCTAGAAATTTCTCAAGACCTCTGAAAATTACCTCATCTCTGCACACTAAAAATTCACAAAAATCTCAACATTTGTAATTGATACTAGGTTGCGTTTGCACAAGTCACTCAGGCTTCCTCGGGCCAGCCCAGACATCCCCTTTTCCGTTTGCATATATTACGCGGGTCAACACGGGTGTGACACTTCTTCGTTCGCACGTCTAGTGTTATCACACTTTATATCTTAATGATATACGTTTGAATTGATCGTGACTGTCATCCAATAACTGCACATTCCAAAATCACACCTTTGTCGAGAAAATTAACATTATGTTATGAAGTTTCACTTTCACTTTATACTTCCATTTTTAGTTGACCTCTGAAAGTGTTCACGCACAGGAAGAATCCTTTAGGGTACATGTAGTATGACGTCATGTCACCCAAGTCGGGTTCACCCGGGGAAGGCGTGCGAATGCAACCAAAATAAACAACTTCTTTCTCTCACCTGACATTTTGAATGTTGTTTAAGTTCATAAAATGCCACCCCGCCATTTCTTGCTCCGACACATATTCGTCTACTACTGCTGCAGTATGCCACAACGCTAAATCTGTTCAAAAAATAATTTTGAATCACTTTTTGTAGTGTATAACAATATGTTATGTATTAAAATTCAAGTTTGAGATATATTGTCAGACACAAATGTTAATTTAGCAGGTCTTGGTAACTGAGTTTTATGTCGTAAGGTTACTTCTCATATAGATTGATTGATTGACGATCAATCAGTTGATTGATTGATGGGTGTTTTACGCTGTGCTTAAGGGTATTTCACGTGTATGACGGCAGTGCATTCCAACAATACTTGACACTAGCACAACCAAGATGTGAAGTGTTTCCATAACATTGGGAAGTTAATTTTCCTGCAGAGCTAAGTAAAGACAGCATTGCCACTCTTCAAAAAAACAACCCTTAGCCAGATGACATTAATTAATTGTTTTTTTTACACTGTGAAAAATGGCATTTAACTTATACTTGTATGACAGCAGTAAAGTATAGTAACAACTCCGATTTTGTTTGATTGGTGTTTAACGTCGGAGACAAAAATAAAACGTACAAACAAATCAGCTTCTGTTCCCTTTAGCTCTAAGAACACCAGGGCAACAGAAAGCTCCTCTTTTCTCGCCTCTTACGATCGACCGAGGAAGCCGAGGGAGTATTCTGCAAGACTGGCCAACCCGCTCCCCCACGGGGCGTGGTACATGGAAGTGCGGTACACGGAAGTACCAGCCCGCGGTATACGGAAGTACCAGCCCGCCACCAGTGGTACACGGAAGTACCATCCAACCAGCCACCAGTGGTATATGGAAGTACCAACGGTACATGGAATTGCACATCGCATGTCTGATCAGCACAAGCAGCACTTATTGGTTTCATTTTACAAACAAATAGTGAGTTTCCATTAGTTGGTGTTATGAAATTCCTATTTTGGGCTTATTATGTTCATGTGACTGTGTATTGTCCAATCAGAATCTCCCTATTTAACGGAATTACTACCCAAAAGTCAAGGACTCAAATCCCCAAGCTAAAGGCAAATTTGAGGGTGGATAGGAATAACTTTACAATTAATTTATATGAATGGATACTTGATAAAAATAAAAGATAGCGTTTTGACATAATTTAATAAAATAGAGAAAAAGAGAAAGGAACCCAGAAATGAATATACATATCAGACTTAAAATTAAAAATAATGAGTTAATGAAAAGAAATAATTAAAAAAGAGATGAAATAAAATTGTTACACACCACTGTCTGATAAACTGTTGTAACATAGGAGCAACTTCTTCTGGACAGACTAAACCCAGACGGCCTATTGTAATGGCTAGAACCACGCAAACGACACGATGGGTAAGGCAAATATAAGGGAAGAAAAAACAGAGATAACAACAAATCAACATAAACATACAGGCAAATCATCAAAACATAGTACCAAAAAAACCGGCCTTCTCAACAAGATGTAATAAAGAAATATATATTTACAAATAGAAAAAGGCAACATCCCAAAAAACGTACATGATCATAAATAAATAAATAGATAGACATATATACACGTATGGACGCCGTGGTCCATCTATAAAATAACACAAATTACAAAAGACTTGTTCCTAGAAACCATTTTCAAAAGGATAATCTGTCATTATTGAGATCAAACCCCCCTCCTACCACATCTAGGACAAGTAATTGATTGATATTAGAGCTGATAAAGGGAATGGCTCCTTATATACTTATTTTTTACATTTCAAGAGGAAATATAAACAAAGTACATGTTGGACATAACTACAACAACAACCCAATGCTTTCTGGTTGCCATGGTAATCATATATAACATATACACTTTGTGAAGTGAACATTGGTTTAAAAATAATTTCTCAGAACAAGCTTCTTCAAAGGAGCTGATTTTGTGCACCTCTTAATTGAGCAAGTGATGTGACATTTGAATTGATCGATCTATGTTATTGACAAGCTATTGCTAAGTGCTTCACCAAACAATGAGCATTACCAGAACAATACTAGTGCAGAAATTACAAAATAACATCAACTCAACAATAAAACCTCTCTGAGATTGACTACAGCGGCAAGGGCTTCTTGAAAACCTAACCTTTAGTGCAGTAATACCAAAAGTGTACTTATAAATGCTTTTAACGAGTCCTTTTTTTTGTAAATTGTTCCTCTAGATTTAGATAAACTGCATGCTCAGAATATACGGCCTTGGCCAGACATGAATAAATAGAACTTTCACAAAATCGAAATATTGAATCACTACATATCCACATAAATTAACAAATTAAAATTTTAAGGATTCTTGAAGTCACCATACTTCGTTATTTTTTAATTTGTTTTATCGCATTGTTCATTGTGTAATTGCGGATTATAATGATAAAAAGGTAGGAATTGATCAGGCTTGAAAATAGTAAGTGTTGATTGTAAACTTTCAATTGTATGTTAAATTTTGAAAGAAATTGCTATGGCAACGAACAATAATAAATAGCTGAATATCCTAGGAGAACCCTTTGAATACAAACATTCACACGACAATGATCTATTGCCATATTAAAGATACCATGAAAACCACTGCTTGCCTCTGCTATGTTATCTCAGGTTTTATACTAACTAGAATAGAAGTGAGACCCTCAACAAGTTACCAATACCAGATTATTCAAATATCATCAACATTAAAAAGATAGTGAAAAGGTTGCACACAGAGCACCCAGGTTAATTGTATGAAGGTGAAGACATAGTTATTAGCATGTCCTGAAAGATTGATTGTTTGTTTGATTGGGGTTTAATGTCGTACTCGAGGGTATTTCACTTATATGACGACAGATACAAAAATAAAACATACAAACAGATCAGCTTCCTGTTTCCCTTTAGCTC
>JAVFBX010209102.1:0-12069 GCA_034783855.1 Mopalia kennerleyi
ACACTGTTCCTTGCCCTATTATGGTGGAAAACCGGGAGGAAACCTCGTAAAAACCACCCCCGCGATTGCCGGAGCCAAATCTTGTGACTCACTCATATAACCGAGGGTCGACAGACGGACACGATCCGGCGAACGGTACATCGAAATAGACGTTAGAGATTCTGGATCTGTTGTTTACAGAAAACATAAGTGTAATTTTACAACGAAGCTCTCCTAAATAAACTGCCTGTTTCAACGTGTGTGGAGTTATGAGTAAACATGTCTACCTCTAGAAACAACTGTCAGACAGGAAGCAACGAGGCAGCTAGTTTTATCTCAGGGTGTCTTTCAATTATGCAAATTGTATTCATTATTCTACACCAGCCATCGATTTTAAATCGTGTATCAGCAGTCTATTCGTGACAGCGTACAGCTAATGATATAGCCACGAGTCTGTTTGGCTTTAATCAAAGCAGTAAACAGTTCAACATTTGTACTGTTCTCAATATCAGTCAGCCAATGAACTCATCTGTCAGTCTACAATGCACTTCTAAAACTCAATAATTGTCTAACGAATATAGGCATGAAGTCCTGAGTCCTGCAGTTGGTTTTGTTTATCACAGACTGAACACACAACCGATCGGTCAAGGGAAGAGATCAACGAATGACAGTAATAGAACTGAAATGGTGCTTATTGTCCAAAGATTAACAACAAAACTTATTACTTGTCATTTCAGGACCAAAGAACTATAACATCAATGTGTTATATGCTTTGATGTCACTGTGATAAAAGCGGAAACTATTCACTTGGTTATTATGGAACTCGTCTGAGATAGATAATCAGATTTTTGTCAGCTCTGGGACATGTATTAATTTCACGGATTATTTGGTTGCTAAGCCTCGATAATCGCCCTCACAAATATTGGAAGAAAACAATAATTCTCTCAAATATCTTCAAATTAAGCTATTCTCTAATATCTCTAAGAACAACTTTTGACTACGGAATAAAATCCGGCACTGAACTGAAATAGGTAATTTCAATTATGAACCAGATCCAGACTAGACCCCATATCATCAAAGCTTTGTTGTACTAATATCAGAGATAATGCATGCTACAAAACGACCAATG
Organism: Mopalia kennerleyi; assembly: GCA_034783855.1. Classification (NCBI taxonomy): domain Eukaryota; kingdom Metazoa; phylum Mollusca; class Polyplacophora; order Chitonida; family Mopaliidae; genus Mopalia; species Mopalia kennerleyi. Next base: position 1,109 of record JAVFBX010209102.1, read on the forward strand.
TAACGTTATGCATATATATCAAATTCCTATATATACCTTGTAAAATTAACAAACTTTGAGGACAACAGGAAAATAAAGTGGTTATGACATGACACAATCAGCACTGTGAAACTGTGAATAAGAGTGACCTATCAATATTTAAAAATAGGTAAACATAGGTTAGACAGTACAAATCAGATTCAACATGACCAAACGGGTTCGATATGTCACAAAGCATAAGTGCGCATAAGCATGGCTTGTCATAAATTGTCATTTTGTATTTTAATATTTGTATTTATTAATTTATTAATGTTCGTCTGGATCAAGCGTTTTATACGTTTAGTTCAAAGGTAAAAAAAATACCAATCCATGGAAACAGACAGAACTTCAACAGGACGTTTTGTTTTTGCTGTTTGAAAGTATTGGTGTATACTGTTCTAACACATGATGAAGTGTTGTATAATATAGTCTGGTGTACATTTTATATGGAATTGCATGTAGGGTGACAATTAATCAATGATAAAAACGTGATATAAAACAGCAAGACAAACATGAGATTTTTCAGCGTAGGCCCTATTTAACATGTGACCTATGGTTTCTATTTAGGTCGGAAGCTTCCAGAAAATAAAATTATATTAAAAAAGCTTTGAGCCCTTGTCACAAAAACGTGAAGAAATGAGATAGCCAGCAATACTATTCAATTTCCATCTAGAGTATCGCGCTAGAAGCATCTAGATAATTAACTTTGGTCAGTACTGATATCACGACCTACTTATCGTGGAGAACTCGTTACGTAAGACCTGTACCCAAACCATTGAACCCAATGGATACTGTTAACATTATACGGAGATTAATCCCAATGTAATTTACTGAAGACAATTGAAATGAAGGGTACATTATTTAGGAGTGTCTTTCCCAGAGATTTGAAGCTGTGTATCCGTAATAACCTGGTTAAGCCACATACAAATTTCACAAGCTGTAGGCGTTCACTTAGAGTGCTTAACGAATCACAGAACACCCATCGAGTATAAACGTTTGACAATGAGCGCGTAGGTGCGCGCTTCGTGCTTAAATACCGATACACAGCGATTCATATGTCAATAAACCCGTTGTTATTGCGATGAAAAAAAAAAAGATTCTGGACATGGCTTTTACAAAAGGGAGAAAGCACTATGATTACGCTCAAAAGGTTATTTCGCTCATATCATGGCGTTGCCTGCTGTCACCAAAGTGATATTTAAATGTAAATCAAAACTACACTGAACTAGAGCTACGCGAAGTGTTAAGTGAATACTGATCGCATTGAATTGTCTCTGAATTGTCTCTGAATTGTAAATGGTTACAATCAAACACCACCTAGGTAGATGAAAATGGGATCTTACATGTGAGACTGTATTATCGGAGCCATGACGTTCCTTTGTAAACATTGAATCATGTCCAATACAAAACAGTGACTGGTGTTTTCGATCAACAAATATTGTAACATCCCGTTCAGTGTTAATGCCACCTTTTGTCTTCCAGACAGTGTTATTGATCAGTAAGCATCTTTCAAACTGTGCTAACAAATATCACAATGCTGTCTACACAAATCTCGGCTTTGTTTGAAAATCATTCCAAAGAAAAGATCGATTAAGGGGACCAAAATAAGAATTTGAAACAAATTTAGATTTTAACGATTAAACGAAGTTGGGATGTTCAAAGATAAAACAATATATATTAACCGCGCTTCTTGTTTCCCCTTGTGCTCTTAAAGCCACGTGACATTGCCTGTTGGGCTGTCAACCCATTAAATATGTGAAATAACTTGAGTAAGTCATACAATCTATGTCAATCAGATAACTGAATGTTATCCGATTGTCCGTTATCAGGGTTGACATGTCGTATTTATCATTGCATGTAATTAAAAGGAACAATATCGTACTCAGAATGTAAAAATATCTAGGACGAGCCGTAAACTGTATGAACCCTACCGTATCGGTATACCTAAACTCTCATTAAACAGCGGTCTTGTATTCCAACTGTTAACAATGACCGCATCCCGGATAACCTACTGTATACACCATTCTAATAATTTTTGCACTGATGGTAGAAAGTGATATAGCAACGTATAATTTGTATATGCGAGTTGTATCCAAATCATTGAACCCAAGCCAATTCCGGAAGAGATTTTGGAGCGGTGTAACGTAATAAAAAGAAGTTGTAATACACCAAGTGTTCTACTGATGTTGAACTCAAATATTAGGATTAATAAGAGGCACGACGTTTATTTAGATTTAAACGATATCTGATAGTCCATAAATACATTGAAATGCTGTTCAGTAAATTTAGGGAATAGAACCTAAAGCTGTAATCTAATAAAGAAGAAGTTGTAATACAGAAAGTCGTCTGTATGTCATACTCGTCTGGTCCTGGTCGTGAACACAAATATTAGGATTAATTAGATGCACGAGGTTTATTAAGATTTAAGGACATCTGATTGTTCACAAATACATACATGTGGAGGTGTTATTCGGTAAACTTCTAGCGATTGTAGTTTCCGGACGTTGAGGTCTTTAAAATTGCCATGAATCGCCTCGATGCCTTTTTGGTAATTACTACTCCAGTATTTAGAAAATAGAAAACGTACTGAGCATTTATAGCTCTGTACAGCAATGCATTTCGCCCAAATGTTTGTATTTTAAATCGCAACACGTGCATAAGCGCACTACCGGTCCACCATTTGCAACAAAAACATAATTTTCTTAAACGGTCTGGTTAATCGGTTATTTAAATCACATGACGGTGTGCCAGTCCAAAGATGAAGGAAACTCTCCGTGACGCCACTGGCACCAAACAAAGACTCGACTGGACAAATACATGACAATCACAGGGCGCAAAACCAATATATCACAAGCAGACCGGCTTCCTGATTTCACTTTAGTTCAGAGAGAACCAGGGTATGAGAAAGCTCCCTACATGCCAGGAATATAAAGAATATATAAAGAATATTACAGGCGGTCCACCTGGATATATTCTTTGAGCGTATAAGTAGAAAGTCGTGAAACACTGTCGATGTTCTGCAAGTTAAGTATATTTGTGTGGAGCTTAACACATTTTGTTGCGTTATGGGACGTGAATCACCAGAGAGCATACGAACAAGACATGCTCTTAATTTAATCGGTAATAATCGATATCAGTTCGGTAAGGAAATTAATTTTTCAGAATTTCTTGAGTGGTGTTAAAGGTCAGAATGAACTTCTATGAATTATTGAAAGGAATTAGGCTTAGGGACCATGTGTTCTGTGTGGACATAATATACTTAAGCCAATTCGTTACAGATAACTATTGATTGTTCCTGTTGACGAACGACTGACCAAATTTGTCTTCGCTTTGACGACAAACTACAGTGCGCTTGGAGGCAATTTTATATTTCTTTATTTATCTGAAAGTCGATCGTCATTTAATAGTGCTTGACGCCGTGCTTTAGGGTATTTTACGTGTATGACGACGATGTAGCCTAAGAATATAACGCCACACCAAACCAGCCCTTAAATTGGAACTTGTTTTCTTTGTTAGAAAATCTATGTTTCCCCAGTGCTAAGAACAGACAGCATGGCTGTGTTTGGGATCTTCTGCCCTTATCATGAAGGCTCCTTCATGAAGACGTTAAGACAAGGTGCTGTGGTCTCCTGCCCATATCCTGATAGCTCCTCCATGAAGAAGTTGAGAAGGTGCTGCGGTCTTCTTTGGATGAGTATATCTGTTGTCGTGCATCTAGTTCAGATTAGAAATCTCTGGGTGTTGGCACAATTGGGGCATAACGGTACACTTTAAGTTATTTCACTTATGTAAAGGTGTGCCAGTCCAGAGAGTGAATAAAGCCACGCTCGACGTGCAATAGCAGTGTTGTTCCTAGAGTATAGGACAAACCAAGCACAGGTTACATATAACTGATCTATACTACCAATGAGTCTTTACGACATAGACTTGACATGCTTCTGGTAGCCAAGGTCAGTGTTGGCGGGTCACTGTGTCTCAGACCGCTATTCTTGTCATTTAACCATAAGGCCTCCTGACATGATCATACGGGTGTTCTAGTTTCACATTGGGTTAATTGGTTTCTAATAAAGACAAATCTGCGGTCCAATGATAGATGAACAGGTTTCCTGGTGCTATTTAGGACCTTTGGTGGAAATCTTGTCTACATAGTGATTAGATACGCGCACAAGAAATTTTAATAGTGGAAACGGCACTTAGAATCTTACATGATATCAGATATTATAGTACAAGCATTAATAGGAGAATCATCGATGCAGTTTACTTAGTGTTTATAATTCGTTTCAGTCAATTTCTTGACAACTTGGTAAGGAACACAAAGACTAATGACGTGATCTTCACGAATCATCATTGTTTCCTGAGGATGTAAATAATATACATTTACTTTACTGAAGTTGTGAAGAAGACTTTCCTTAACTTCGGTAACTCACAGAATGATGCATTGTGTACGAATATCAAATAAGTGGCACATCATATTTTAAATGCCGCCGATATGATGAAATCCCATTTGCCTTGACTTATTTGGTCAGTTAGTCAGACACTATTGCTTCCTTTCTTCCATTACACACTCGACACGAAGTATTTGCTATTTGATGATGTTATTCAAGCTCAATGCTGTGTTTATTGATGCACCAGCTGGGATGGAGCTTTATTCAAGGAGGAATGAATGTGATATTTGATTTCATATTGGACGCTTTGGGCCTTGAAGCGTCGTTGGGTAAAATGGTAAAAACACAGCTTAAGAGATGGGATAATAGCTATTTGTGGTACAACTTCAAATTTGGGTTCAAACTAGAGGTTAATTTGCCGTCAGGCCGGTGTGCATTACCTTGTTCTAGGAGACAGTGATCCAAAACTGGGTCGTCCACTACAAAGCCAGGAAATTAAGGTTTTGTGGAAAAGACAGAAATCGTGTTTCTCTTTTTCAAAACAATTAAATTAATAATTAAAATTATAAAAATGAAATTCAATTGTCATTTAGGTCAGTATGAATGCAACCTGGATGGATTAGCGAACATTTTTGTTAATTTGTTATGAGCTGAATGATCATCTGAGCTGGAATTGTTGACAAATTGCCTGGGATTACAGCAATAGCGTAATTTTTTCATTCTTAGGACAAACCGTACATTTACATTTCCACATAATTAAATTTCTCTTAAAAAAGACCGACATTAACGCCACACAACACGACAGATCGATTGTCCCGAACGAATGCATGAAGTGTGCCTGAACAATAGTGTCTGCCTTAGAAGTTTGTCCCTTTACCGATTCCACCAGGCATTACATTGCACACAAGCATTAGTGCATTACCATAAATTATTACATCGTAGCGTAATACTTTGACTTACTGTATAAGACAATCCTTTTACTGTTGTTGTATAGGCCTACATAATTATATTGTATTCCTTACGCTTGGTCAATGGACCTAACTACGAGTTGGAATACCTAACAATCATTATAAATTATGCGTTAGCCTACATGTATACAATTATATACTGGGTTAAAGGAATCGCTAGTCTTTTTTTCCGACAACGCCAAATTGTTAGGATTAGATTATTCACGAATTACATAACAAAACAATTAATTACGAAGCTATAAATACAGATAGAAACTCACTATGGTGTGGATTGTCCTTTAACATTATTGGTAACTACCATTCTACATTGGATCACGTATTGTACTAAAGTCCAGACTACAATTTTATACGGAAATGCCTGAAATGCACTAATTAATCCGTTTCAAATGCCATAACAAGACAATCCTGAAATGTTACACTTGCGTGACATGTGTCATATGGTTTTTGTTCGGTTCAAACATTTCTAGAAATCATTTTCGTTTAAATGGTTTAAAGCCCTTTTTGTTAAAAGGCCTTAAGAAATGTCAAAGCCGGCATCCGGTTTTAGATGATCTCAGTCGGTTTCAATTATCAGCTGGCGTATCAAGGCTGAAGCTTTTAGAAAATTAATTTGAAAATGCGAACGGAACACAGAAATCACGAGCGACTAAGAGTATCGGCACATTGTTGCGTAAGACCTGGTCACATATTGGTGAACTCAATGAACAAGTTTAACGTTTTACGGAAATTAATCCGAATCCAGTTTAAATAAAAATGTTTGAAAATGAAGGATGCATCGTTGATTATTTTTCCTCTAGATTTCTGGTCATGGAGAAAATGCTGTAGTTGCCCTCGTACATGAATAAATCACAGAAAAATGTATTCTTTTCTTCTAAAACGCGATTGTAGGCGTACAAAAAAACTCCACCATATTTATGCAAAAAAACAATAACACTTGTGTCGACGAATAAGCATATAACAAATAAATTTAATTTGACAATTTATCAATTGCTATTTCAGCACTTGAAGTTTTAAATGATTTAATTGTTTAACTTCTTAGATAACACAACTATATATGAACTGTTCTGCCGATCTATAATCACCTCATGTTTGCCTTAATATGCATGATGCTTCGTTCCTTCATTTGTCTTTTGTACATAAAATAATAAGGCGTTACTTTCTTATCTCTGTAAAGCTTATTATATTGTTAAATAGTTCATTGAAAAGCCTATTTTCAGTTAGCTGACTTTCAGACAGAGGGATCCACTGGTTAGACAAGAGTAATATACACTCTATGACAATTCCATCTATTGTATTGGATTTGGATACGTGTGTAAAGATGCATGGAAATACAACCCCGAGGTGGATAGAGGCAGCCAACACATTCGATCAAATGCCAATAAACCCCTTTACATCGAGAGAAAATATAATGGGTGTCTTGACATGGCCTTTACCAAACGTAATATCCATGATGTTTGGTTTTGAAGGGATAGGGGGAAAGCACTATGAAGCCGATGTAAAGATTGTCGATTATATCACGGTGTTGTCTGCTGTTTCCAATCATTGTATTCAAAGCTAGACTAGACTAGGCCGATGTGATATGTAAAGTGAATATTGATTGAATTCTATTGTATCCAGTTCTCTGTAAATGGTTTCCAATCAAACCCCGCCCTGGTAGATGACAATGGGATATTATATGTGAGCGATAGTGTATAATCAGAGCCATGACGTTCCTCGGCAAACATTGAATCCTGCCCAATACAAAGACACGTAACAGTCACTTGTGTTTTCGATCAACAAATATTGTAACATCCCGCTCAGTGTTAATGTCACCTTTTGTCTTCCAGACAGTGTTATTGACCAGTAAGCATCTTCCAAACTGTGCTGAAAATATCACAAAACTACCCACTAAAATCTCGTCTTTGTTTGAAAATCGTCACCAGAGACAGATCGATTAAGGTGACCAAAATGGTAAACTAGTTATCTGTCCGTTTCGTCAACGGACTATGAATGTGTGAATCAGATTTGACAACCCTGATATATTATGGCACGGAATTATTGGTACCTTATCAGAAGACTGAATGTTAATATCTCTAAGAAAAAAGCCGATGGCATCCAAATCTGTTCACTGGAAGCTCCAATAAACAGAAATACATGTGTTCAAATTGTTTACAATAAGCTGATCTTCAATCATCTTGCTGTATCAGTAATTGTTTCACGATTCTTGTCCTGGAGTATACGAGTGCAATCACGGCATGTTAACCTGGTGTTTTACTCAATGTATCGAATCCTGACCGGCCGAATTGTATTAATGATGTTTTTTGCGTGTGATGAAAAATTAAATGCAACCAAAAGTTTAAACTCATATAGATGACCCTTCCAAGAAGATAAGCACCTACAAAGAATCGGACATTTTACGTCACACGGACTGACATTTTATTTTCATTATTAAACATCCTCACCTTGGTGGTGGATGGGCCATCATGGGGGAAGTTTAAGGACGTTTGGTTCGCATTGGTTATAAATAAATCATCCCTTAAAGTAAGATAGTAAAACTATCATAATTATAAGTGGTATTAAGTCTCATGTTGGAATTAAATCATTCTCACTGTCGTCAAGACTTTGACTCAAACGTATTGATGAGCCCTAGTAATGTTCGCGTCAATTATTACATCAACAGCAATTGACAGTACCCCGTTAACCTATTTAAGATTGTTAAACACACTAATGGGAGATGACTTTGAGTCTATTGTTAATAGAAAAAAGAAATTTAATTTTGCTACCAATCTCTGTTCATAAAATTGTCTCCTATGTAAGTATGTGAATTTAAGAGTGAACATGGATACATTTAGAAACTAGTGTCTGATAGGAAGAAGCCAGACTGCTAATTGCACTATAGGGTGTCTTTGGATGCTGCGAACCGTATTCAACATTCTAACACTAATCGCCGATTTGAAACCGTATATCACCAGAATGTTCTCCACGGCGTGCAGATAATAACATAGCCAAAGTCTATGTTTGCCTTTAATCAAAGCAGTTAACAGTTCAATATTTGTACTGTTCTCAATGTCAGTCGCCCAACGAACTCACCTGGTTAAACTCAATAATTTTCTAACGAATAGGTATGAACTGACGCATCCCATTGGAAGAACATAGCGTAATCTGAGTCCTGCAGTTGGTATTGTTTCTCACAGACTGAACACACAACCGATCGGTCAAGGGAATGGATCAATGAATGACAGGAATAGAAATTAAATGGTGCTTAATGAGCATAGATAAACAACAAAAGTGATGACTTGTCATTTCAGTGCATGCCGTCAGGATCAAAGAACTACAACATCAATGTGTTATATGCATTGGTGTTGTATTGATAAAGGTAGATACATCTTTCTTGGTTAATATGAAACTTGTCTGAGATACATAATCAGATTCGAGGGAGCTATGGAACATGTCTTAACTTCACGGATTACCTGTCCACTATCCCCGATAATCAAATAAAATCAAATCTTTAAAGAGCATTTTTGTTCGACCGTCATTTGACGGGACGTATTGCGTCTCTCGGTCTTAAAAACTAAAAGCGGAATGTACATTTCCCCTTCATGACCACTTGGCCATAGGAGGCCTCTCTGCTTGTCCAAGGGCATGTCAATTGGCATTAAGCCGGCTACTTGCGTAAATACTACAATTTGGTCCGCACTTATAAGACCTTGATTTCAGCACAATAACCATGTAGTACATTCTAAGGCTGGACTACAGCTAATTATTTTTGGGAGAATTGCAGAGATTGTGATCCAGGCGATTGGGATTTCCAGTTTGAAAAATCAATATATAGGTGTGAGCGAATTCTTAAACTACTTTCATCAAGAAAAAAACCCTGTTGAATAAGACATTACCTTTGAACACGGTTACAATTGATTTATGTTTCAATGGAAATTTAGCAATTCTTCCTGTCCATGAGGGCAAACTGCGTTATGAGACATGGTTCTTAGTACATAAACACACTACATTGTTGCTGATAAAGACTATCACCATCCTGGTAGAACGTGCGGTCTTACAGAGAATAAAGCGGATGCACCAACAAGCAATCCTTTGAGACAAGGCTTGCAGCCTTTGCTGGTTCCCAGAGGGACTGGAGAAATGTTTGGTCATTGTGTTCTGTTAACTGAACTGTTTCCGGGAAATACGAGTTGTCCTTGAGGGAAATAAAAAGAGAAGTAAAAAAACTCACTCAAACGCAGGGAAAAGGTTAACCTACTCAATCTTAATCTGGCAGTATTGTTTAAATTCAGCTGATTTGTGTTAAGCACTTTCGTCCCTTGCAGTGACCTGAGCTTCCGGTTGCCGTGGTGCTCTCTCTGCTGAGGGTTATCAGGAAACCGATCTGTTTTTGTGACTAGCATTCGAAATATGGACACTAGACAATATAGGCTGGTATCTCCGACCTATAAATGGTTGGAACCGTCATATATGTGAAATAAGTACGCTGTCAAACCTCAATATCAAACCCCCAATATCAAGTAAATAAAGTATTCTTTATGGTGTATTATTCTTACCGTATTTCTATTACCTGTCATAGGAATATGATATCTTGAAACCCGCTTTGCGGATATATCAAGTGTAAAAATCCTTATTCATATTGGCATTATAGTTGACGTGTTGTGAATACAATATCGAAAAAACAGCTTGTGGGAATATTCCAAGCGTTATGACATGAGTGAGGTCCGTTTTCGACAAATCCAATATCAGCAAACATTCCACAATCTCACGGGAATACGATGTTAACACAGCACCGGGTGGTTTTATAATAGATAGGAGGATGTGCTGGCCGTCATGTACGATCTAAGATAAGACATGTCTGTGATTCTGTAATATTGCTTTCGGAAACTCATATAACTGGTGCTGCTCTGGTCATCAACATGGATATATAGCTAAAGATCTACCGGAATTCATATCTGATGACATGTTATATTTTAAACCAACTATTTCTCTTTCAAGGCTTATCAATTTATTATTTACTTAATATCCGGGTTTGATTGTCTTAATCTTATCGTCACTGCCATTGGCCAGAAGGGCGTCATGTGACTAGCGGAAATATGATTTTCTTATGTGCAAACGGCAGGTTTTGTGATTTCTCTTTTGTCAAATCGTAATAGCACACAAAAAATAAATTTAAAATAAAACAAATAAAACCAGTTTCGTTTTTTTTTTTGCCTCAAATTTCGATTTCTCGGTCGAAAGTTTGAACTACACTCAGTGGACATTTTGTCCTGCGAGTTCATGCAATCAACATTATGTTTCAGACAATGCATGAATACGTGACGAACATAATTTTAATATCACACTCTGACAGGATATAGTTTTGTACAGAAAACCACTCCGGCACTCTTTGACAATATTTTATTGGTTGATGTGCTTCAACAATTTTACGTTCAAATTAATAATCCGACACTGCTCTACGGGTTCATGCATTTTGCGATTGACGCATACATGTTATAAAAACAAACCTGTTTAATTTAAGCTTTACTAGCCTGTGTCACACTGTAACACATTACCGTAGTTTTAACGGTAAAATGCTGTGAATATAACGGTATATTACCGTTTTACACCCAGC
>JAVFBX010209124.1:0-12067 GCA_034783855.1 Mopalia kennerleyi
TTTTATTTCATACTGAATATCAGCATTAGCTTCCAATTCAAGTCTAAGTGCTTCGGTAATTTCATCAAATGCCAAATTTGTATATAATGACGTAACATCATATGTAACTAGTATGGACCCTGGTGGGACTTGTAGCTTTTCAATGGCATTAATGAATTCCTTAGTGTCGGCAATGTAAGTAGACTGTCTTTTGACAATAGGCAAAAGAAAATAGTCTAAGTATCTTCCCAGTTTTTCCGTAGAGGAATTACATTGGGAGATAATAGGTCTTCCCGGTACCTGAATGTTCGAAACATTCTCTGGGTTAGCTGGATCTAGTTTGTCTAGGCAGCTTTTAAGTTTATGTATTTTGGGCAATAAATATAGGTGTGGTATGACTTTCCGTTCATACGGATCATACAGGTATCTGAAAGTGGACATATCTAAGGCCTTATCCTTAGATAGTCTGCACACTAGGTTTAGCACCCGTTTATGTGTAATGGCAATATTAATGCCTTCAATCTCAGTATAATGTATGCCATCATAGAGTTGACTATACGCTTCACGAATGTATTCATCCTTACTAATTAGGACAGTCGTGTTATTTTTGTCAGCTTTTGTGATAACCACGTCTATTTCTTTAGACTGGAGTTTTTTTAGGGAAATTTGTTCTCCCTTTGACAGGTTGGTGTTACGCTTGTTTTTTATTTCCATATTGGAAATTTCCAATCTAGTGGCATATAAATATGTCTCAACCGTAGGGGTTGCACATAGTAGACTGGAATTCCGTTTTCTTAGTGAAAATCGGTGTGGAGTTGTCCGTTTGTATGCGTGACTTCTGGTGGCACATTCTCGTCTCATAACCTCTTCAAACTGAGCTAAATCACGCCAGATAGTCTTCATGTCTAGATTTCGCTTAGGGACGAAATTTAAACCTCGTGATAACAGAAGAATATCATCATCTGTTAGCTTGATGTTTGATAAGTTACGAATATAACCTCTGGCTATATTCATTTTCGACTCGTGGTGTCTCGCAGATCTTCGTTGTTTGAAATTCTTATGCTTAGCGCATTTAGAATTCTTTTTGGATGTCTTCTTTAGTCTTCTTGCTCCCATGCTGTACGGTGACAGTGAGGCTCAGAGCTGACTCCTTTGTTATATAGGAATAGCGCGGACGTAAACGAGAGCATCGGATTGTAGATATGCCAGTGGAGATGACTGAGAAAAAGTGCCATGAATAAGTCACAAAAAGTCAATTATCAGCCGTTATAGTAATATTACCGTAGTAATTCAGGTATATATGTGTTCCTTAGCGGACATACTATCATAATATATATACCAGAACCACGTAGTAACATACACAAGGCTGATAATGCGGGTAAACACACCGATTTTGCATCGGTAAACCCAGTAATTTCGAGATACGGACCATAATAAATGACATATAGTCATATTAGGACTGTGAATTATAGTTTTTTAACCAGTATTACATACTGTCTGTCATATAAGTGAAAAAAGCTTAGCGCCATATCACAGAGAAGCGTATATAAGACACTAACCTCGCAATGAGGCATAAAGGTGACAAGAGACTGATATATCAGATAAAATATACTTTATAGATGTGTTGTAATACTCTGTAATAACAGCACAAAAGCACTAAAGTGAAAGGGCAAGAACTAAACAGAGTTTATGTACAGTGGAAATGACGTAGTGTCTTTTAGTATTTCCATGTTTTTTTCTTTGGCTGGTCTTTGTTGTCCCCTGCTCTACGGGGCTTAGTGTAAGGGGCTGCCTTGGTACGACGCTGGTCACGATTAGCTATCGTTCTAGATGAGGGCTCTGTAGTGATGTGTTTCGGTTTCCTGAGACTCATGCCGAATTCATGCAGTTCTCTGTCGCTGTCCTCTGAAATTTCCGAAACCCGGCTGGCTAATGACGAGCGGGTGGACGGATCTTCTGTCTTTGTCCTTGCATCAATCATGACTGCCTGCATACGTATACGTTCAGACTCTATGACCTCATCGCAGATGCCCTTGAGTCTGTTCTTGGCTAATTCATTTAGCTCGGAACGAAGGCTATCAATTTTAGGAAGCATCAGGTCTTTAATGTGACGTGATACCCCGATAGACGGGGTTAGTGACACTCTGATAAAGGATGGGGTCTTTTTTGTTTCCATAGAGTACTTTATGGATTCCCTCATCGTCCGAATGGGTTGTCTGTGACGTACTATCTCCTCAATAGTATGTGCAGTATCATCGATCAGTTCATTTGATGAGCTTGTCTTGGCTGTAGAAGCTAGACTCTCTTCGTAGACTGGAGAGAAGTTTTTGAACAGATCAAATTCTTCTGTCGAGAGAGGTTCAGATTGTAAATCCATATTTTGTATACTCATACTTAATTTGTCTTGGTCGATTGAAGAAGTGTAATTTTTGAAGAGCCCGCTGATGTGAATGGTTGACATGATATGACTAGTACCATAGAAGTTGCCCGTTTATATTCAGGTGAGATAATCCATCGAGGATGCCTCATGCAGGGAGTTACACCGTGGGTAATCTCTTATCAGAGAGCCCAGGTAAACCTAGACAGCAGGAGTTCGCTAATAGGCCACGTGTACCGCCTGAGCGGAATACCTCCGGTGTGGTAAGAAGCCATGAGCGATACCCTATGGATAGAGATGTTAGTTCAGCCCAATCACTGAATGCTATCTTAGTTTCGTAAGTAGGATTAAATTGATTAGCCCTTTCACACACAGATGGCCAAAATAAGTAGATTATTATTGACCAGTGATCAGTGTGAAAAATAATCATATCAGATACAGCATTTTGCGTCTTATTGTATGAATAGCTTGGCGCTATGGTATTTTGACGAGCATGCTACTGCAATGCATTCAGTGAAATAAAATGAATTTTAGATTTCACTGAATTGCTCGTATTCTCATGTGCAAAATGCAGCAGTCGAATGAATAGAAAGATACACTACGTGTAATCAAATAATAAAGATCACATGAGTGTATGCTAAATATTGCGATTACTGGGGTGTTAGTACATAGCATAGAGCAATTCCCAGCGCGTAGCATTATCAGTACGCATAATTAGTTTAATCAGGGTTTATGTGGGGTGAGCCTGAACAACCGAAGTAAAGTGAGGATCAAAACCCAAGGGTTTCGATTCACGTGTGAGGATGTAAGGCCGAAGCCAAAACCAGAATGTGAAAGAATGAACATCCGTAAAACACACCCACAATTCCGGAATTGTGGGTGTGTCTATGGATGTTCATTCTTTCATTCTTTCACATTCTGGAAGATTAAGTGGATGTAAATATGTTGGTTTGTTAATATCGTTACAGCCTGTTGTTTCACATGGAATTTGAAAAGTTGAAGTTGTTATTCCACAGCCACAAGGTAATTTGATTAAACAGAATGTACAACTGTTAATGGCATGTGACATTAATCCATTTAAACAAGTCATTGACCATGATTTCTGACCCACTAACTAAATAATTTCCATCTTTGAGATCAACTGCTCCCTCAAATAAACCGTGTTCTTGGTATCTGATTTCACATAAATCTAAAACAGAACACGGATGATCATAATAAAGACCACTCGGACAGGTTAAACTTGTACTTGATCGCATATATTGGCTGGTCAAGCATGACTTTATTTCACCTGGAGAACAACTTTCCTAAAAAGTTTGATTAAATTGCGTGTAAAACAATTTATCCGATGTTACACCAAAACAAGGCGAAACAGATGTTATCAGAGTTGTATGTTGACTGGATCCATTGGCAGAATTATAACTTTATATAAATCAAAGAAAGTAGAACTGGCTTCAACAGGAATTTTGATAGAAATGTATAAATTATTCTCAGTTCTAGAATATGTCAAATCTTTAACTTTATAATAATATCCTGGTTGTGTATGAACTATTCTAAAAGCAGGATAACTATTTTGTAAGACACTTTGTACCTCATTTATAACCATACTAATATCAGTTGCTGATACAAAATGAAAAGGTAGATATCCATCTAATAAAGTTTGAAGACCTTTTAGCCATGTTTGAGCTAACATCTCCATTTCTTTAAAGTATGTCGACTGTCTAAACATTATTTTTACGAACTTAGTCAAATAGTTAAGTTTGAGGTTTATCAGAGTCCATTCAGCATCACCGCGAATTACAACCTTTTCCAACATTTGATTCATGTGTACAATGTCGTTTTTATTAATATTAACTGCCTTAATGATATTTGTTACTCGGTTATTGGTTTTATGGATTAAAGAATGTAACTCTTTATCAACATGTATAATTTTATCCATTTCAAGATTTCCTTGTTTTTCCAATATATTGATATGCTTTTTTAATACATTAACATCAGCTTCTGTTGCCGTTCCAAATAAAGATGAGGAAATATCTCCAATAAAATTTTTAAAAACTCGTTTAACTCTATAATTTGTTTTAGTCGGAAACCACTATCTACGGACTGAATAAGAAGATTGATTCTGTTTTCCCTATATGTAACAACATCATTATAATCTTAGCATCGTCTCGAAATTCAAGACAAATTGGTTGTTCACAATTCTTCTGAGAGGGTAGACATCCTTGACTACATGGAAGATTAATTTGATAATTAAATGTAGAGTTAAATTTAAACCATGAAATAGCAAATGTGTGTTTCCAATAACTTGCTCCGTTATCTATGACATCTATCTTTTCGAATAGAACCCCCTAATTCGGTCGCAAAATCATTTTGTCTCCATATGCCACTCCAACCAGAATAAGGATAACAAACATTTGTAATCAGAAAATAAGTTTAATTAGATGATTTGTTAAAATTCTCTATTTATTTTGGGTTGAAAATATTATGAGCTGGTAACCATCTTACCTTATAATAATCACTGCCTTTCTTTGTTTTCTTATCTAAAATATTCTCTACTGTATATATATCATTATCTAAATTATTGTCATCAGGAGTGTTAACATCTGGTTCTAAATTACACCCAATAATTCTGTCATCTTGATGTTTACAAGATTTGAGTCTATCTGAATGAATTGGAGCTGGTAAAATCCTACCTGATAATCTCTTGAGTTTAAAGTTACTTGGACCTAATACAGATTGGATTAAAAATGGACCTTGCCACTTTTTAGTGAACTTCTTTGTTTTGCCTTTCTTTACTTTGGGTTGATGTAACCATACTAAATCTCCAGCTTTAAAATTTGAATCTTTAGCATTCCTGTCATAATGCTTTTTCATTTTCTGTTGACAAACTTCCATAATCTGCTTTGCTATTGCCTGTGACATTTGTAAATTTGACTTTATTCTGTCAATATGTTCATTTGCAATACGGAGTGGATTAAGTGGTGCTTTTCTTGGGATTTTTCATCCTGTTACAAGTTCCACAAGTTTCAACCCAATGTTTAATATCATAATACATTCCAGTCCAATAAAATCTTTGTGACAACTTACTATACGTTTTTGATATACCAAAGTGACCTCGAAGTAAATCATTATGAAAAGCAAATAAAACTTCCTCTCTAATTTGTTTTGGAACTATAATCCTTAACTTTGACTCACCTTTAAGATATTGAGCTCCAGTCACAATTCTACATAAATCATCATTTTCATCTAAGCAAATAACATTTTCTAGTAACAAGATTTTTCTGGCCAACTTGTCATCTTGTGGTAATTGCTTGTGTTTTAAATAGAGTATGATTGCATGTGTGTAAGGATCTAGATTTTGATACTCATTTAATTTATCAGTTGTTGGAAGTGTATATTGAACTGCAGTAGTTTGGATAGCATTTATTGAATCATTTGCTGTTTCATTGTTGTTCTCGTTCATCCTAGACAAACAATCAACATTAGTGTGCTTCTTACCAGGCTTGTGAATAACATCAAAGTCATATTCTTGTAAAAGTAATGCCCACCTCATTAAACGACCGCTAGGGCTTTTCACATTCATCAGCCATTTCAAAGCTGTATGATCAGTGATTATCGTGAACTTTTTCCCATAGAGATAAGGTCTAAAATACTTAATTCCTTCAACAAGTGCCAATGCCTCTAATTCTGTAGCACTGTAATTCTTTTCTCTAGCTAGAAGTGAACGACTAGCATATGCTATGACACATTCTTTCTTATCATGCTCTTGTGATAGAATCATGCCAATGCCTTGCAATGAAGCATCAGTTGATAAAATGAATGGTCTTGTAAAATCTGGATAGATCAAGATAGGTGGATTCATAAAAGCTTGTTTTAGTGTATCAAATGCTGCTTGACATTCTGAATCCCAATTGAATTTAGTGTCCTTCTTTGTTAATTTTGTGAGGGGTGCTGCTTTTAAGGAAAAATCTTTAATAAATCGTCGATAATAGTTAGCCAGACCTAAGAAACTTCTTACTTGTTTAACAGTTTTAAGAACTGGATAATTTTGAATACAAGAACACTTACCTGGATCTGGTTTAATGCCTTCCTTTGATACTACGTGACCTAAATACTTCACAGACGATTGACCAAAGTGACACTTAGATGGCTTTAATTTCAATTTAACAGCTTTAAATCTCTCAAACACAGTGGTTAAATCTTTCAGATGTTGCTCAAAATTTGGTGAAAATACTATAACATCGTCGATAAAAACCAAACAAATGTGCCAGTTGAGACCTCTGAGAACATTTTCCAAAATACGTTGAAATACGTTAGCACTATTGCTCAGACCCATCGGCAAACGACGAAATTGATATAAACCATCGTAAGTTATGAAAGCGGATCGATCTGCAGTCGATTTATCTAAAGGAACTTGAAAATACCCACTTCTAAGATCTAAAGTTGAAAATATGCTAGCATTAGCATTACCCAAAGAATCTAAAGAATCTTGTATAAGTGGTAGTGGATAAGAATCTTTGTAAATAACTTTGTTGAGAGCTCTATAATCAACACAAAATCTGTATGAATTATCTTTTTTCTTAACCATTACAACGCTCGATGACCATGGACTTGAACTTTTTTCTATAATTTCATTCTTGATCATTTCCTGAATGTTCTGCCTGATAGCTTCTCGCTCAATTGGTCCTGTACGATATGGTCTTTGTCTTATAGGCCTAGCATCTTCCGTGTCAATCTTATAAGGTGTGACTAAGCTCTGTTCTAATTCACTTTCCGTATTAGCAAAAACTGATCTGTATTCTTTCAATAAAGCTTTCAATTGTTGCTTTTGTTCTGTTGTGACGTCACATTGCTCTAAATCAACACTAGGCTCGTCAGAATAACCTGAATTAATGTTGGCTAAATTTTGAGAAATATTTTCGTTAACACACTGACCTAATTCAGAGACAACGTCATATGATTCTGTTGCAAAGTAACCCAAAACTTTATTAGCGTATATTCTTACCTCTGTATCTGTTGGATTCATGAATTGAACTGTAATCATGTCTGACTTTACACATCCCAATGACTTAGCTCCTATGATATTGTACTTACAATATATGTTTTCAAGTGGTTCGAAAATACCTGATGTGCCATTCTCTAAATTTCCTTCAACTTTAGCTTGAAAAATTGTTTGTGAATTGGGAATAATGTCTATATCTTCATAAGCTATAACCTTTAAATCACCTTTCAGATTAACCTGTTTCTGCAGACTAACTGGCTTTGAATCTTTCATGTAAAATACCAAATTATCATAATCTACTATGCCTTTGTTCTGAACTAGAAAATCAATGCCAAGAATAACATCATGAGTTAAACTTGAAACAATATAAAGATAATGCCAAACTACTTTGTTACCAATTTCAATTTGTACATTAACTTTACCAAAAACTTCAATAGGTTGACCATTAGCAGAAACTAGATTTGGTAAGTTTTCTTTCATCACATCTAAAGATTTTAGTTGAGCATGTCTTTTAAAATAATTGTGACTGATAACACTTAAGTTAGCACAAGTGGCAATGAATAATTTAGTATATCTATCAAATATCCTTGCATTTACAGTATTTGCTACACTGTTTAAAATTGTACTGACCTGATATGAATTCATCTTGTGTTGTTGAGCTGGTGAACTTGAAAACTTCGAATTGTCTTGTTGAAAAGCTGATGTCAAAGTGAATGAATCTAAAACTTGGCTTCTAATAAGCTGCTTAAGTGACACGCCCAAGTCCCACGCAAATAACATGACCATCATTAACAACAGGACACCGGTTATGTAAGTTCCTTTCACGAGTGTAAATCCTTTCGTCATATATGTTTTTAATGACCCCCTACTGCTATGTGTTGGCGATACTCGTTGTTCACGAGTTTCCTTAATTAGGTTTAAGTGACCATAGCTGTGCAAATTACTTGTTTTATGTACACTAGAGTAGACACAGCTGGGCAAATTGGTTGTTTCGTATACATTAGTGTTTAGTGTCGTGCTTGTGAAGCCATGGGGTATCTCATTTTGAGTCGCCAGTGAGGAAGTTTGTTTAGCTTGTGTTATGTCATCAGAAGTTACCGAACTTTCTGTAGGCGTGCTAGTTTTAAATTTAGAATACCTTCTGTTACCTCTGCGAATTTTCTTTCTTTGCTTCGTCTCCATTAAATTTTGCACAGGATTTAATGGAATCGCCCGTTTTTTTTTTAAATGTTGTAGTCTAGATTTTACTTTCTAGCCAAATTTCTCAACAATGACATACATAGCCTACTAATATGTCGTGTCCATCTATGTTACAAAATTTACAATGTGGATTTCTTCTAAAATTAGTGTTTGTTCTTCTTCCCATATTTCCTTGTTGATTTTGACGAGAGCAAAAATTATCTTTAGAAAATTGTGGTTCTTCTGTGTGTTTCGATATCAGTTGAGTTAAGGCAGCTACTTGCTTATTCACTGTTTCTATTTGAGAAATGGTATTACAATATGCCTGATAAGCAAGACGTGCTTTTGAAATAGCATCTTGTACATTTTCCGGCCTTGACAAAATTACATGACCTCGTAAGTCACTTTGTTTTCCTTGAATAAAAATAGACAAAGTTTCTGATTCGGGTTTTTGAGCTTTTCAACATAACGACAAAATATCAATAATGTAGCTATCTAGAGATTCTCCTGAAAATTGTCTACGTGTGTAAATAGCATTACCCTTTATCCAGCGATTGTCAGACGAATCAAATCGCTTGATCAATGCTTCTTTTAGAAGATAGTAGTCACTTCTTATTTCTTGACTAAGCGTTAATATGAAATCTTGGGCTGCACCGATCATGTACATAAACAACAGCCTTCCCATTGTTATTTCATCCCAAGACATAACTTGAGCATACATTTCGAAAGTAAGGGAAAACTGAATCAAATCTTCCGAAATTCTTCCACTATATGGTGCGGGTGGTGGTATAGACGACAGCTGAGGTGTTTTACTGTGGTTTGTTCTTTCTGTTTGTAATTGTAGAGCGGTTAAAGCTTCAGAATTTTGCTCTAATATTTTGTTTAGCATATTGAATGTGTCACCCTGAATTTCCGGTGCAGTTTGTATAACAGGTGTGGAAGCTCCTTTCGTTACTACGTCTGGCGCTACAACTGAACCGCTGCGCAATTGTTTACCAGTTGGTGTAGATGGTACTCCTCTGATCGACATATTTGAGATTTTAAGAAACTTTCCTAACTGTTAGTAAATAAAACAATTACCCAGAATACTTTTATGAAACTGATTAAAACCACGCTCTGTTACCAATTGTAAAGAAGCGCTTTTCTTAATCTTATTCACTTCATGTGATTCTATTAAACTAAATACCCAGAGTTTCCGTGTGCCGTGGATCGATTAAATCTAATCAAGTAACACAAAATATTCTCGGTGGTTTGAATGAAGTTTTACTTTGTTAAGGGAATAAACAACTAATATAATACAACATGCAATAAACAAACAATACTTACAGACCTTTGAGAAACAACAGACGACTATTGGTGTTAAACTATAAACTTACTTTTACTTATTATACTTATACGTTTACTTAATTTCTCTATCCTGTACTTTCTTCCTTTGTTCAATTCCTCCTTCGATTCCTTCCTTAGTTCTTGCTTTCAGTTATTTTCCTTTCACTTAACTCTCTACTCCACTAACTCAAACTAACTTCTACTGTTCTCAACTTCAACTCTCACTCCAGCCGTCCTTTTCTTAACTCACTAAAACTACCCTTTTTAAACACGTTGCGACCCCCCTGCCCTAAATTTGTAATCCCTTATGGTCAATTCTCATTGGCTACTTACGTTACATATAGGCGTTACCTAAGTCCAAGAATCACCTGTTCTCTCATTGGTCAGTCACATGTAAACATTTAAAATAAACACAACATAACAATATGTAGAATACCGATCGAAACGATGAAACGGGTTACCCGGTGGGGCGAGCACATTTTTCTCTCTGTATTTATTAAATATATTTATATATATATATATATATATAACACGTGAAATGTGCTGCAATGTATTTGTAGATGTTTGGATTTTTTAATCAAGGAGTAACGATCAAGGTACTTGTCACTATATTTGGTGAAAAGTAGCAATCCTGACTCACTGTGAAAAGAGTTGAATGTTTAGAATGAGCCTAATAAGACTTAAGTGTGACCGAAGTCATCAAGCAAGTAAACTAATACCTGTGCATCATATGTCTTTCTTTTTCAGTCGAATATTGTGGTGACCCCGGTACCCCAATGAATGGGGGGAAAAACATATCCCTGTACCCCGTGGGTTCTGTTGTCGGCTATTGTTGTAACGAAGGCTATATACTCCATGGATATTCAGCCAGGACGTGCCAAGTAAGCGGAAAATGGACAAGATACTCTCCAACATGTTTTGGTAAGATACATTGTTATGTACAGGAGTTTTCCTTCGTTTATCTTCCTTGCTCTCAGTGGAGGATTAGAAGAGATCTTTCTATGCCCTAGTACTCAGGGGAATCCGAAAACGCTCTGTTTGTGATGTCATGGGATTGTCTGTTTTTTGCCCTGTCTAGTCTTTGTTGTCAGTGTCGTCGAGGATTGGTTTGGGCTGCCACGCTGTTATATGAGTGAAATAACTTTATATTGGCATACGGTGTTACACCCCAATCAAACAAATATGATTGGTCTCGCATACACTTTTATTATGGGCCTAGCAGAATATAAATACTTTAATATGTTATTGATCCATAATTCAGGAATAAAAGGACAGCTATGTTAAAATGTTGTGATTAACCTTAATTTAGGACAATACACATTGTTGTTAACGAAACAAACAAAGGGACTATAGTTTATACATTTTTTCGCAGTTGTATACTCTGTGATGTCAAAGGTCTCCATTCATAACAGTAATTATGTCGATTACAAAGAGATATTACTACTTAGCAAGTAGCGGTACGCTACAGATTAGAAATAACAAAAACTCTCGGAAGACAAAACAGGAGTCTCTCCATTCCAGTGCTCTGAGGTGTCTCACTCGAATCAAAATAGAACAACAAAATGACTATGGCTGTTTAAATTTGCCCTAACGAAGTGAAGGACAGGTTTTGTTGAGAGAGGAGGGATTTTAGCGGTGTCCATGTCCCGTTAAACTTTTATGGTTAGCATATCTTAAGCCTATCTCTCAACCAATCTAATTAAAATCAGATTTAAAAAACACTCCCCGTGTTTTGTTTGTCGCTATATTGAGATCTAAGGCTATCACTCTACACACCCTGTCCAATTAGGTCAGTCTCACTGGGGTTCACGAAAGGTTACAGTATGATTTGTCCAAGTAAAACACAGATAACACGGGGTGTGGTAAACAACCAATTCAGCCAAAACAAGCAAAAGTTGTCCGATTTTCATCTCTGTTAATGTTGTAACCCGCATAAAAATTGAATTCCACTCAAAGTTGATTATTTGAATGGTGTTTGTTGATTGTCAGTGCATGTATCTGTTGGTCATATAAAAATACGCAGTCGGGAAAAGTCGATTCGTCGGCGGAAATCTTCGGCTTTTTTAAACCTGAATTGAGAAGCAGCTCAGAGAGTGGTCAATGTAAGTAACCAATCGACATTTTAGGTGGGGTGATTGCGTTAGACCTCAATATACCGACAAATAAAACACGGGGAGCGTTTTTGAGATCTAATTTTAATTAGACTG
>JAVFBX010209135.1:0-12066 GCA_034783855.1 Mopalia kennerleyi
CGGATATGTATCCATCCAGCCAGCATATCCTGCCTGTTGCGGAACCTCTTTATTATGTAGTGGGGAATAATACCCCGCGCTGCTCACTATGTACTACTTAGATAACTGTCAGTATAAATTAACTCACTTACTTATAATTTTAAATAAACAATTCATACAGTAGTTTAACAATTTGATATAGTGTGTTGCCCCTTAACCCTGGGAGCAAGAGGGCAACAGCAAAGAAAGGAATGTTTGTCTAAGACAATGTAGCTTTAATATGCAGCGACTTTTACATATATTCACTACTGACTGCATGTCCATTTCAGCTGCTGTAATACGAGAATGTTTAGCGCCAGACGGACACCAGAGGGCGCAGATGGAGATTAGATATCAAGAGCCAATCAAGTTGCGTTTTATAGAGCTTGGTTGGTATGCATTTTGTTTACCTCGGCTGCGTTCGCGCGAGTCACTCGGGCTTCCCCGAGTCAGCTCGCGCGTATTACCCGGTCAACTCGGGTGTGTCACTTCTTTGTTCACGCGTCTAGTGTCGTCACACTCGGGTCACCCCCTAGTTCCCCAGCGTCAGAACAGGGTAAGCCCGGGGAACCACGTGACCATCATGGCAGACATCGCTTCAGAAACGCAAACTGACAAGCTGTTCTTTTAATTTTAATCACCCTTGCGCGTCAATCAAACCCCAAACAGCTTCTGTGCACTGAAATATATTCATTATATATTTATTTTATAGACACGCCCCATTGTGATACATTGTTGAATCGTTTCTGTCAGACAGTAAAATAGTGGCACTGAAAATGTTCGATGCTGATTTATTAAATTCTTTGTTATGAAGCTGGATATAAATATATTTCTTTCTTTTGGCATATTTGTATGCCCGAAACACCTTTGTTTCTTAATAATAATCGTTTGAATTGATCACGACTGTCACCCAATATACATGCAGAATCAAAAATCGCACCTTTGGCGAAGAATTAAACACGATGTTATGTGGTTTCGCTTTCGGTTTATACTTCCACTTTTAATTGACATCTGAACGCGTTTACGCGCAGGAAGAATCTCTCGGGGAATTTGGACGTCATGTCACCCTAGTCGGGCTTACCCTAGTCGCACGAACGCAACCCTCGTATATTAGGTCGAGGTCAAGGTTTAGCACGTCACGGGAAATGTTGAGTTATTGCTGTCATCCAATCAGCGTTGGTATGAAGGTTTTGCCTCGAAACAGCGGATACAGCATCATACACGCATATGGTTGGATAGTCCACAGGCGCTCAACAGCGGCGTTTTTCACAAGCCGGCTATATACGTTATGCATCAATCAGCGGGTAAATGAAGGTGTATATAAATTAACAAAACGCTATATGTTATGAGCGTAAAGACAATGGTGCTGCTGTTAGATACATAGAACCAGAATATAATAAGTTTTCTTTTGTTATACATTAAAAAACAAAATACATGTATTTGAACCTCTGTAGCTCAGTCGGTAGAGTGTTGGGCCTTCAACGAACAGGTCACGGGTTCGAATACCGTTGGAGACAAGGACATTTTCTCTTCATTTATACAAAATATATATAGCTCAGTCAGTTAGAGTACTGGTGCCGCTAGCGAGAGATTTTTTTTTTAAAATACAAAAGAAACATATACATATCAAAGTTTTGCTTTGTGTACATTAATAAGATATATGTAAATTCTTGAAAATGTAAACCATTTCTTAAAGAAGACAGTCGATTATAAATTAATAAAAGCATGACTCTACATGGCAGCAAATGTGACAGTATATCAAGCCCACCCCGTAATGTTTTTACAGTACTTGACAATTCACTATGTACAGTTCATCCTGTAAGCACAACAATTCAACCTTGTGCTTTGAATTAACTAGAACGATGGCCACATTAGGAAGACATTTCTGATTATTAACCAATAGTTGACAGACGTATCTTTGTACGCTAATTTACGTATCCTTTATTATAAATACTTTAATTGTTTGTTCTCTGTAATATCCTTACTGAAATGGTTTAAATAAACTGAAATCTATACTAGTAGTCCACATGCATTGTTCATCATTTTGAAGAGTTGTCACTATGAGATAGCTTCACTTGACATTTCTAAATACTCAGTTCTTCGGTTCGTTTGTGCCGGCAACAGCGTAATTGAGGAAATTTCACATTGAACATTGGCAAACAAGGGATATATCTAGACCACGAAAGCTTCCGTAATATAGCCATCACAAATGGCAGGTCGTAAATGCTGGACTTGTTATTGGAATTCGAAGCATTATCTGTGGTTTGCTCCCGCCATTTTATTATACCACGCTCCTCAGTTGTGCCTAAAAAAAACAATTTAGACAGTCGATTATAAATTAATAAAAGCATGACTCTACATGACAGCAAATGTGACAGTATATCAAGCCCACCCCGTAATGTTTTTACAGTACTTGATAATTCACTATGTACAGATCATCGTGTAAGCATAACAATTCAACCTTGTGCTTTGAATAAACTAGAACGTATAAGTTTTGAGCAGATTTTAGTTTATAAAATGTGCGGGCTGAACCCATCTTTGAATCGAACCCACGGCCATCAAAATGAGGCACCAACTCGTCTCCAGTAAATGCCGGCCACCTAGACCATTCAGCCAACCGGTTTACTAAAAGATATAATAATACCTGGTACAGTGTTATCCAGTAGACAGCCCAAAGCACCACCAACAAACATAGATGTTGACAACAGAACTGTGATTGCTTGGTCCAACTCAACATTCCCTGGGCGAAAAAAATCGTATTATCGTTAAACTTGAACGTTAAATTTAGAGATATGAATGATTTATTAAGACTTTTATAGGACAAACATCCGAACTCACAAGATAGCACCCCGCCCCCTCCCAAATTGCCATATGGAATGGCCTTAACAACAAGAGAAAAGCAATCAGAGATTGCTAAACAATATGCCCCACACCCCCGCAGTCCACCCAAGACACACATAATTACATGCAGTGCACCAAAAATTAACCTAATGAGGGTGTCTTCACTGTGTGTTATACACAAACTTGCATAATCCCGTGACTTTTTTTCTTCGTTAAACATCTGTGAATGCGGAAGAACGCAATATTCCAGTTTCAAAAATCTAAGTGAAATTGTTACCGAGATACAGCCCAGACAAGCTTACCGAACAAACAAAGCCAATTTGCATAATTTATGGGAATGTTTGCAGAATTCCGTGATGTTTTTTCTATGTTGCACATCTGCGTACATAGAAGAATGCACTATGCAAATTTCAAAAGCTTAAGTAAAATAGTAACCAAGATACAGCCCGGACAAGCTTCCCGGACACACGGAGCCAATATGCATAATTAATGGGGAAATTTGCCTAATTCCATGATTTTTTTTTCTCCGCTGCACATCTGCATACATAGACAAATGCACTATGCAAATTTCAAAAGCCAAAACGAAATAGTAACCAAGATACAGCCCGGACAAGCTTCGTGGACAAACAGAGCCAATTTGCATTATTAATAGGGAAATTGGCATAATTCCGTGATTTTTTCTACGCTGTACATCTGCATACATAGAAGAACGCATTAAGCAAGTTTCAAAAGCCTATGTAAAATACTAAGCAAGATACAGCCCGGTCAAGCTTCCCGGTTTAAGCACATACGGACATAACTAGCAAAGAACATTACCCTTGGTCTTAGGGGGATATGGGTAGACTTAATCTCTAAAAAACACAAGTGGAAAGACAAGTCTATACCTAATATGTGGCCATGCTTAAAATGTTTATAATGACACAACAAGCCAAGTTGATAACCAATCAATCAATATCAGGGCTTCGTGGTCTCTTTGCCCATTGTGTGAAGCACATACACACTTAGGATTTCTTACCGCAATCCTTAATAATGACACTGATTGTAAACCGATAAAGTCCCATAACGACCAGGAAGTTTAGAAAATAAATATATTATATCATTTATGGCACTCTAACAATCCCATGGGACTTTCGTAGATGATTATTGATACCTGTATTTAAAGCATTCGGGGTTTCCTGGAAATAAGCGGGCACCATAAGCCCAATGAGCAGAGATGATCCGATAATAGAGAGGTTCCGAGAAGAGTTGATTTCCACAAACTGCATGTTAGATAAACCAACGGAGGTGACCATTCCAAAACTAATCACAATAACGCCACCCAACACGGGATCCGGGATCATGGTAAGAAAGGCACCAATTTTTCCTACTATACCAGATACTAAAAATATCAGTCCAGCACATACAAATGCGGCTCGACTTCCGACCTGTGAATAGAAAAGAAAAATATTTGAACGCCTATTAAGTTGTCAAGCGCAAATAAAACTTTTCAAGATCGATTGTGATTCCAGTTAGACTTGGTTCAACTATATAGCTTCATCTTATATCTTAACTCGGGTATATATACAGCAAGTCCACCGACAAGGAGCTAATTCTGAAAATTACTGTTAGCCTAAGACAGACCACGACAACAAAAATGTTGGTGGAAAGCAATAACATTCGACCATCGATAAAGTTGCTCAACAGGCTGGACGTAACTGAATGGTTGATTGATTAGCGATTAACGCTACATTCAACGGTATTTCAGCTAAGTTGTGGTAGGAACATCTTGTAAAGTTTTCCATATCTAACATTTTCTATTTAAAGTTCTATTAAAGTAGCATCCCTATAGCAATAATCATCAGAATAGAGAGAGAAAAAAGCTAAATTGAAAAGGACAAACAAAAGTGTCATGTCCTTAAAAAATTATAAAGTTTAATCGGTATACAATGATACAATCGGCTGTGCACTGGACTACATCGTTGTCACCCATTAATTCAAGCATATTCTGCGTAATACAAAATTGGCGTCAAGAATGTATATCCCTCCGTACAAGGAAAGGTTATTTGGAGACTGTGAAGATCGCAGAGCAAATCTACACGGGTTTCCGCCCATTGCCGAATGTGCACGTCGCCGTATAAGTTGAATACTACGTCGGAGTACCACATTACTTACACTCTTAGGAATATTGGTTCTTTGAGGGTTCTCCAGAAAAGAAGATAGTTCTAAATTGAACCATTTCGACAAAAACGGTTCTTTGATATAAGAGGAAAGGGAGAAACACTTATTGGAAAATCAAATACTGAGGATGAAATATATAGAGATGTTTTCAGTTTTGACAGTCTCACCAGTTTCGTAACGTTGACCAGCCTTTTTTTAGATCTGATTTTAATTAGATTTCTCTGGACAATAATTGTTTTTCAAAAATGTATAATAAAATATCGATCTTTCACCGCCCTCCCAGAAAATATTTCCAAAATGACCCTGAATTGCCGCTATGGCTTTCCTTATCCTCGGACTTCCGGGGCATAGACCGGCCCTGGACCCTCGTCCTGTGACCGGGTTTTGATGTTTTAAACTTTAGAATTCTGCAGGTTAACATGCAGTAAAAAAACATTTGGAGAGAAGTTTTGTCCAAAATACTTTTCGTCTAACTTTTGGTAGCAATGATCTCTTCAATAGCATCGTATTGTTCTTACGAAATACTTTAAAATCTCCGAAATTGCACCGATATAAAATTCAAATTCTTTGGTTGACATTATTGATGAACTTTATTATATAGTAATGTAAAATTCCTGTAGGTCTACATCCTAGCCCTGTCAGAGTCTGATATGACATTTAGCGATGTAGACAAAACGAAATCTTTGTTTTAGTCTTTTGGCTCTGGTCTTCCTACTATTTCTTTTTTTTTTCTTTACATTCTCTTCTCTTTAAACTGCTTCAGTTTAGATCGATCTTTTTCGGTCAATCATAGGACCGACCTAATTTCATTGCCAAAAATTAGCGGAGATGGGCTCTACGGGATTCCAGAGCTTCCTGGTCCTGGAACCATTGCCTTTCGAGTTGTGATAGCCGCCCCTCCTCGTCCCCTTATTCACAAAATCTTTATTCGCCCCTGAAATGGCATACCTTAGTAAAACCAATGGCCCCGACATTTTGACTATATGAAGTTGTTGCTCCTCCCGACCCAACAGCACCTGATATTAGACTTCCAAGTCCCTCCATGAAGATCCCTCTATTAACCGCATGTGATGGTGGAGGAGGCACGTTACATATCCTGGCACAGGCATAATAATCGCCAACAGATTCTATAATGGATGTGATGGTAGCGGCCAACATGGCCGCAAAGCTTGCAGAGCTGATCGTTGGCAACCCCCATTGCCCTGAAAGCACAAATAAATAGCATTCATCTAAACTGAAAAGCCCACTGAAGTGTTTTTATAGACATTTGAAATGGAAGGTAGGCATGGAACATAGTTTAAATATCAAAGTTCTCAGTGCATTTAAGATAATCTTGCTGCAGATGTTAATACATTTTGTTGTTGCATAAAGATATGGCGTAATCCTATATATCAAATTCCGACGATTGGGGAACGTGGTCTAGATGGCCAATCACACAGCCGCTATAAAAACATGGCCTATGATTTCAGCTAACGGACAAGCTTATTTTTCGTTTTGATCATGCAGTTTATCCAATAAACTTTGTCAAGCCCATGCACAGTGTCTTGTCAGATCTATACACGCCACAACTAAACCCCAAAGGAGCACAACTAGATGTGGTTTTAATTAGATTAATGATATAATTTCACCATATGTAAATCCATACCTGGATACGGAAAGAAAAACCATTTGGACTGCGTTAGTACGTGTAGTTTAGCATCTGTACGAGCCATTCGCTCAGGGCTTTCCTTTGATAGAGCGTCATACATAGTTAATAGTCCACATACTCCCCATGTAATCACGACTGTCAAAATCACCTTTAGAACAACAAAATCAACAACAATTTGTGAATCGTGTGAGACACCTCTCTGTTTTTGGAAACTCTCAAATTGTACTGAGTATCTGCATTGCACTAGACCAATAACGTTATTTTGAATGGTCTGCTGGCAAAGCAGTATCTGAAACCGAATAGCAGAACCAGTTCCGCTAAAGTAGATTGATATAGTGATCCGGTAAAATATGCTTAATAGTCCTTCCTGTCTCTAATAGTTTAGAAAATATTGTACATATAAAGAATGCTAAATGAGCAGTTTAAGACAAAAACCAAAAACGCAAATAACGGTTAGATGCAGAGTTCTGTATCTCAACAAGTTTATCATACAACGAAGCGGTATTTAGAGATAAAGCGTTTGAGTGTGCAAGGCAGTGTGATTCTAATTTTTGCGCTTACGGCTATTATGTGTTCAATTAATTATGTCCAATAAAGTTTCTGCGCCATTTTATGTCAAACGATTAATATTTCAATCGTTAAAATGGGAGAAACACGGTTCAAGAGCCAGTTACCAAGACGCCATTTTCCTCTCTATCTCTCGCCGTGAATGTACTGAATATTTTTAAAACGAGGCATGTTTACCTCATAACAAGATACAGAATTTATTAGATTTGGATAATGATCAATATTATGACGTTAGAATTACAAGATGCTTGTACAGTTTCGACTAGTTGATAGCAATTGAACCGAGTCTATGTACCGACATATTTGGTAGAGTTTATATGAAGTGCTGTCTTTGAGCTATGAGACACTGTCTGTGATCTACTACTTTAAAGAAACTTACCTGTAAGGTGAAGTGAGATTTTGGTTCAACGTATGAATTACGGGTTATGGGTGAGTGTCTTGTACACAATACTGGTGGACAAACGCCGCAAACTTATTATATAAGGTAGGTGACGTGATTCTTCCGTTTCTCACAATAAGCAGTAGAATCAAAACCAACTTTCACCTTATAGGTAACATTCATTTCATAAGTTTATTCTAATAAGTCACTGACTTCGTCACTTTACAATAGATTCACGGTAATCATAGGGATTTAAGTAAGAAATTCTATCGGGTCACAATTTTCTGTTTTTTTTGTTAAGACAAGGGTTCATTCATTAACACGAGTGCATGGGGACATTACATTTACTTGCGCAAACAAGAAAAGTTATAGTCATAGAACGGCTAACGACCAGGCAATTCTCTTAAACGTCCACGAAGATGACCTTTCAAGATACTGGCACGTTGTTATAATTTTAATTCATAGTTCGTCTTTTGACTCTTTTCAACATGTTCTTGGTAGTGCTTTATAGCAAAAGTTAACCAGCCAAAAGATTTAAGAATGAAAGGACATTTTCAGCAGTTAATGTCGACGTTGATTTAGTGGTGTCAGACTTGCATTTATTCACATAGATACAAGCATTAGGCCTATTTAACAGGCTTCTTATCCACCGGTTGACATAGCCCAGCGATGCTTCTGTGCTACGCTTTGTCTCCTCTCGGATAACAGCAGTGCTTTGAAGATATTCGACCAACAGTTTTGTCATAAGGCACAAATTCAATCGATTTAATACCTCCTAGGCTTACAGAACTTTAACAGAGAATGTATTTGAAAAACAAATCTGTCGTTTGACATGTCAAATGCGATATATCAAACGCTTCAAAGTTTGCCACCTCTGCTTACAACATTTTTGTCAAATTGCCAAGTTATTAAAATAATATGCTGTGTCAATGACACTTGGAATTTCTATATAGACATGAACACTCTTTAAGGTATTGCTGGACCCTTTGGGCTCAAAATAAACCAATTTTTTTTATCGCTTAGATTAAAAGTTAGGTATTCAAACCATATGTCGGTGAAAAACATAAATCGAAATTCTATTTATAAACAGTTCAATTTAAGCCATAACTTAGCTTCCCCATGATCAAGTATTCAAGTCGCAAAACTTTGATTGCCTATTTCTGGCACTTCAGTTTTAAGCCGACACTACATTTTCCATGTCGCTTTTCTAGAGAGCTATTCATGGTAGAGACTTTATAGCATTGTAAAGAGCACGATGTGTCTCATTTTTTATAAGTTCGTCCTTGATTTTTTTTTCTGAAAGTTAGGTTTTACATTTTTATAAGACTTTTCAAGGTGGGATAGACAAAAAAATCAACTGTGATCGATCCAATCAAAATTTAAAAAAAATGAGGCACCGTTTACTAGTTCAAGGACTATTCTACTAGGTCAATAAATCTATTGAGTCTTACCGTTATTGCACTTCGAGAAATAAACCTTGAATAATTGTCTATTTTTTTCTGTAGACATTTATCAATTTTGCAATATTTTTAGAAATAATATTTGGATTTTCACAACATTTACAAAAATGTATTCCTTAGTATTCACGCTTTCCAAAAATATGGACATATATATGGTTAATATTGATACTTTTCTGCATAATATACTAAATACAGCAGGTGTTCTGAAAATCGATCAAGGGGTTCAGCAAGACCTTAAATTCCTATTCCCTTGTTAGAAGACCGCATGTTTGTTCTCAGTTAATTGTTAGAATTTTACTTACACAGCAGCCATATTTGATTTTGAAAGAACGCATCGTTTACGTTTCTTAACATGGAAATGCCTTTGATCAATTAGTCAATTCTCAACCTTTTTGCTTGGGGAATTATTCAATAATATTCAATGTTACCTTGTTGCTGGCAGCCATTTAGGTTAGAAACAAATTGTCATTTCTAAAGCTCCCCGTCAAATAAAGGCTTCTCGACCGAAATAAATTCTAATATATCTGTTGGTAGCGAAATATCGGCGCAGAAGAAGAAACATGAGTTGTTTGAAGTGAAATATTACACGTGTACAATTTGCTCGGCCATCTTACTCGATGTTTTATTGAAACATCCGATTGACTTTTAAAGAAAGTAACATTGCTTTTTACACATTCTAAACTGCAGCAAGTTTGATTTCCATCGATTCTGGTCATCGGTGAGTTGGCCCGTTATCAACCAGACACATGACCCACGCAACCAGACTTTTATATATCATATACAAATCAGCTGACAACTACGCTATCATAAGATCGAAAAGTCGGACAATTTACATTCTGGAGTAGACGACAGGGCAATCATACTAGTCACACATGAAAAATGGACGAGTGTAAAAGTTGGGGCTAGTCCAAATCCTAGGTTTCTGGTCGTATATACTGCCCAAGTGATCAATTATATTCAACTGTCTAGGGAATACAGACAAATACTAGCACATTTTCAACAGGACTAATATGAGTATGTTTGTTCAGCGTCTGTCTGTTATAGTGAGACTGCAGGTTCAATCTATGATACAGTAGCTAAATACCAGCTGATCGCGTCGCTTCTGATATCATATAATTGAATCCAGCGCTCAAGAAGCGAGCACTTCATTGTAAGGGACATCTTCTCTAGGCAAGGGTTTTATATCAGAGCTTCTCTGCATTACAACCCTTGGCGGATAATTCATGTATAATGGGACTCGGCTTCCAGGCGATTGATTGGATGTGTGGGAACTTCTACACACCCAATCAGATTTTTCGAACTTGTTTGGGGTATTCAATCAACACAGTGAAATTATTGGATATGTACCTACGGCTATACAGACACAAAATCACACTATGCCAACACTACTATACAAAGTTAAACAAACTGTCAAAAACTGGAGTACGACATTCCACAAGGGCTATCTACGCTGGTTGGATGTAACTGTAAACAGGTTGAGTTAACTATAACCGTGATCATTTTATCCGCCAGATGACGTAGCTGAAACTCTCGCTGTACATGATTTATCTGCCAATGGTTGTAATGCAGATTAGCTAGGATATAAAACCCTTGGTTGGATAAGATGTGTAAGAGGCGACATGGGTCGCTTTTCTTATATACTTCATAAAGACACCGGTAACTGCATGTATTGAAAATCCTTTGTTTTGAGAGAATTACAGTTTGCAGATACACATGAATTTTAATTTCAATTTTGTATTTCCAGTGATAAATACTAGTATGCTCTCTTGTACGTTACACGCTCTCAGTTTAGATGTTTTTAATTTGGTTTGATTGTATGGTTCACAAACTTTAATACTTCCTTAATCGTGTTAATCGGAAATCAAAGTCTATTTAATTAGATAGAGATTGATTGATTGGTGTTTTACGCCGTGTATAAGGGTTTTTCACTTATATGACGGGGGTGTATTCCGACAATAATTGACATTAGCAGAAGCAAGATGTGAAGCGTTTCGATAATATCGGTAAGTTCATTTCCCTCCAGTGATAAGTAAAGACAGCATTGCTACTCTTCAAACAAACTGCCCTAAACCAGAGGGCGAATTACAACGAGCCTGGGTACTGTACTCCACAGGACTTACACTATGGCAGCTCACAGTAAAAATACTGGATGTATGTTACTGGCCCTCACGGAAGCTTCCCTGTGACTCATAATGTATATTTACTGTGCCGTAACAACTATATTGATTATCAATAAGCACTACTTTAATAGGATATAACTGTATTTGAATGACCATAATAAACGAACAGGTAACTGAAAGTGCCTGATCATAGCGTCACGCAAAAGTGCCTGGTCGCTTTATTGCGGTTGTTGTTCGGTATAGTTAACGATGGCAAAGGATATATGGACTGTGTTTGTATTTGACATAGTCGGATCTCCTTCGCTAACCCCTTTATATTCTGCATTTACTGGCGCCTATCTAAGTCAATTATTCATTATTTGACCACAAATCTTTAATGTAGCGGATAATTGTAGGATAATTGCTATTTATGTTCAGCACTATGTGAAGTTAATGTGAACATAATACAGCCGACAGGATATCAGATCCTGCAGACTGCTTCACCATCTAAATAACATACTCAAAATCAACACATAGAACCATTCAGAAGTATTTAATATATACGCTCGTGGCTGTTTCAAAATCTCTATACCGTAGTCTTATCATATACTTAATACTTATCCCGCAATTGTTGAAGTACAAATGCTGATTACACCTTCTTTCAATGCAATCAATGTGATTGCCCTTTTAATAAATCTATATTGTATACAGGCCATAGACCCGAATACAGGATTGACATATAAACACGTTAACATAATATTTTACATAAATATGTGGAAAAATAACTATGCATTTATCTTCGACATTCTGATTTTCAATACATTGTGACAGAATACCAATAGACTATCAATCACTTCAGTATTTGTGCTTGACATTAGCATATTAAATCTATGTCTA
>JAVFBX010209146.1:0-12065 GCA_034783855.1 Mopalia kennerleyi
ACTGTAGAGAAAGACATTTTTGCTTGACGCCAGTGGGATTTGAACTCAAGTCTCTGGCTATCTGGGCCAGATCTCTAAATGAGCTACATAGGCTCACATAGAATAACCATTTGTGTAATTGTTTAACTTACAGATACACAATGACTGATGAGAGAAAATATAAATTTTTTCACTCCATCTGATTTGAAAACTGATATAGTGGAAACAACTGGTATATGTGGCAAAGTAAACAATCATATTTAACACAAAAGTGCATTATGTGAGATCATGTGAAAAATTGCAATGTATCTATTCAGTTAGGTTTGGTTTTGTTTGTTTGTTCGATCAAGGCATAACGCATATTGAGTTAAGGAGGGCATGTTATCCACAAGTGTCGTTTGATTGATTGGTTGATTTAATATGCTTAATTGGTTATTACCGCTGTGGTCAGGAGAATTCAGTGTGACCGTCTTGACTAATTTGATGTCAAATGGTACTGACATATAATATGAAACTAAACAGTAACTTCAAAGATCTGTCAACAATGCCCAAAACATTAAAATCTTTAGAGAATAGCTTCAGATAAAGAATGTAGGAGAAAACAGAAAAATACAAACTTTTGAGTTTCATGGTTTGCATGTATGCCATCTGTTCGTGTTTTAGCCAGAGACCTCGATTAGCTAAGAGAGTTTCATCCATTCCGCCAACATTCCGCTCCGTCTCCAACATAACCCCATTCTCCCCATGAACCATTGGCATACAGAATCCACCAGTCAAACCCAAAACTGAATTGAATATACTGAAAATAATATCTGACCAGCACAGTGTCTTGAACACAATAATGTGGTATCCTGAATGGAAATGCCAATCACGTCACTGTCCACAAAAACACATACAGCTATATGTTATCTTGAATGTGCCTCACTTCCTCTTTACCCTACTGCTTTCCTTCCTTTTTGAAGAATTATAACTAAATGTAAATTTAACATCCTTCATTGCTGGAAAGTCATTCAAATTCAATTACACGTAAATTGTACGATGAACAGTCACAAATAACTGAAGATTTTATCCAAGAGACACATTGGGTGTGTGGTGAACATTTGCACATTTTAACACATTAACAAGGTGAAGTACATGTAACAAGTTCAATTGGATATTTTCAGAGGATGATGACAGCCAGTCTGTTTTCACAAGGAAGAGTTGAGTGTCCCATAAACAAGCTGTCCTCAGACTAAAAGGTGCTATGATGTACATACGTGATCAACTCTGTTGAGAGTTAACACCACTTACATTCCTGTACACAGCTGTATCCGTGTTGGCTTTCAACTCGTCTATATTAAGCTGTAGTCTTGGCTCTATTGACAGGGAAATGAAGAATTAAATGCCATTCCAACACATAGGAGAGTAGGGAGGGCTGCACACGGTGCCACAGAAGAACTGGACAGGAGACTGGGGATAATAAGAGGGGACATCCTTGCCAGAACCAGTCCTTCTCGTCTAGCCATACAGTCAGGTAGATCAAGACAGATCACACGTGTCTCATCTTCACAGTCAGCTGACACACACACAACTTGTTGAGTTTTCAAACTTGTTCAAAGATATGGGCCACTTCTTTTAACTTAACAAAGTTAGTTAGAAAGTTGGCTGACACAGAATTTTGCGACAAAGGTGTAAAAAGACCTGGATATCTGATTATCTGCAAGTAAGAAGACTGTTTCGAAAAATAGGTCTATTACAGCTGATGAGAATTGACCTGGTTAAACAGCATACATGTAAACCTGCTGTCCGACATTAAACAAGATATTTCAATCAAATCCCACAGCCAGTCTAATCCTAGCATAAACCTGGCTGGTACAAAGGTCACCAGTACGTCATTCCAACCTCCATACTTGGCCAGTCGCTTTCCCAAGCAGTGTAGGTTATTTAGAAACAGCCAGTAGAAGAGTGTATTGGTGCACTAGGACCAATGAGAACGAAGGTTGTCTAGCAGAGGCAGGATGGGTAAACCTTATCTGTCTGTGGAGGGTTAAACAGGGGTATAGAAGTGAGGCCAGTTCAGAGATAGGAACTGGTCTGTATGCTCCCACCTCTAGACACTAGACTGGTTTGTCCATCTTATAAATAGTAGTGTACACCTCTAAACTGTTCTGGGAGAGAATGACTAATTTTTGAATCACTTTCTATTTTTAAATACATTTCTCTCAAATTCCAATTGTTTTCCAAGTAAACTAATTTTATAGATAAATCGGTGAAATTGAGTCATTACATTTTATCAGAACAGTTCTGGCTCTAAAAAAAGTATCAAAAGAAGCTTAAAGTGTAGGGATTTATGTCAGCGTTGACCAATCAGCTGGCCTGGATACAAATACTTTGGGAACATAAAGACTACTGGATACATGTACAGTGAGTGCTTTACTGTATTAGAATTATTGATAACACTGCTACATGAGAACAATGCCAGTAATTTTAGGAGTTATCTCTGCGAATCACATGACATGCTATTACAAACAAGGAAACATTATGAAATTTAATAACTGGTGAACAAAATTGTGAAAATATGATGGAAGTCTGGTCAATTTACAAGACGCCAAAATAATCAATGGAGGAACGTCAAAAAAACTTCAAAAAGAGTGCTAGGCATGTTAAGTTTGGTTCAAAGCAGCCTTTGATTACACCATTAGATTCACAGCATGTGTTCTACATAATTCAGAAGTGTATTTGCCTAGTCCTTTTATCAGGCCCAGAATCTCTGGAAGAATTCCTAAAGGAGCACTGCTAATATGACAAATCCTGACTGTCATGCAAATGGCAACGTGCAGCTTCTGATTACAAGATATAACTTTTCCAATATACAATGTTTTTTATATTTACATGTTAAAAGTTTTCAGTCACTTTTTCAATATTGAATAAACATTTTGTAAAAGAAACAGTTAAGTCAGTTATTGATTAAGATTAAGTTTTAACAGTCTGGGGCTCTCAGAGCTAAAGGATAACATAAATTCAATATGTTTAGACTGTGTCCTGTGTACTGTGTTTGATCTGTCTCATCATTGTTGAGGGCTAGCATGCCAACATATAAGTGAAATAACATTAAGTACAGCATTTAACTCCAATCAAACAAACACTAAATAGCATTCTATAACTTCTGTGTGGTGTGACTGGTGTCCCAGTAGTTAAATGGCACGCTGATAACCAGACCTTGATTAAAATTGATCCATTCTGTAAATGAACTTATTTACATCAACTGAATCTATGATCCACTAAAACTTCATTAATGGCAGTCAGGGACATTTCACAGACTTTCTAAAGTACATCATAAGTAAAGAAAGACTTCAGTAATTGAACAAATAATAATGATATTGTGCAAAAAATAACTACATTGTTTGGACCAACTTACTAAGTACCTACAGATGAAGGTCGATTGAACACTTTAGGTCAAAAGTTCACTTTAACCATTCAACCATGCCCAGCTGTACTAAAATATCAATGACAAATAATAGTTACATTTATTTACCAGGTATATGATGCCAATGACATCAATTTATAATAAAGTAAGATGCAAATAAATCCTAATTGTGATTAATTTACTTTTGAATTTACTTCATTTGTTATTAATTAGTTATTAGGTATACAAAACAATGTAACATGATCAAATTTCAAGTGCTCTGCTTGGCTGAGACAACTTTCGTTAATTTAATTAATAATTCAATATTAAATTGATCAGAATTACTTGCAGTGCTTGAGAAAGGGGTTTGCTTGTTCGGCATATTTTCAATTGCAGGCAGTAATTTATATATTCATGTCCAAATAACTTATCCTGAATAACTAAACAAAATAACTTACTATATCTTCATCAAATAATCAATTGAAACTGACAGGAAAAAGAAATAGACGACCAAAAAAAAAAATCTATAATTGTTCACATAGCAAGATCTGTCATAAACATATGAGTATCTTGATGTCACATGTTACAATTTTATTCTTGTTATGTCATGGACATAAAGGGGAGTAACTCATAAACATTTATAACTGATAAATGAAATTTAATAGTTCCCAACCAGCTTACCAGGGCATAAAAGGGGGGACTTTTGGTTACGGTACTTTTTGTCTGGGCATCTGCCTGTAATGCAAACAGTTTCTTGCACTTTTGTTACACTTCAACTGATTGAATTCAAACTTCAAAGTTTGTGGAAAATATTTAACTACATGTATAAAATAATTATCATTCTGGGTTTTACAGTGAAGATTTGTTAAATCTTTATTGGAGAATGATTCTTTTTGCTTTGAAAGGAATGTGACAACACCATTTCATGTGAAATCTTGAAGAAAAAAAATGTTAAAGCTGTTCTTTTGGTAGGAGTTTACCCATTTTGAAATTAATAACAAAATAATTAGGAAAGTAAATGTATGGAAACTGAAATAAAAAGATTTGACTGAAATATTTGCCATGTTAATTAACAAGTCAATTAGACATGATTTTTGTTGATACACACATTTTTTCTCTTAGCTAATATTTGGTCAGGCAATGACAATATTAGGTTTGTTTGTTTGTTTGATTGGTGTTTAACATCGTACTCAAGGGTATTTCACTTATATGACGACGGAGACAAAAATAAAACGTACAAACAGATCAGCTTCCTGTTTCCCTTTAGCTCTGAGAACACCAGGGCAAAAGAAAGCTCCTCTTTTTCTCGCCTCTTAAGATCGACCGAGGTAGCCGAGGGAGTATTCTGCAGGACTTGCCATCCCGCTCCCCCACGAGGCGACAATATTAGGAGATTTCTGAAGAGTATAACTTTACGTTCACCCACATTTGAATGACATTTTTTATTTGAAACAGCAGAGAAATGAAATGTAGAGCTTGGTGAATTACAGAGTTTCTGACTAACATTTCAAATACTTTGGTACAAATGTGTTACATTCATACTCTAAACTAATTTTACCGTCACTTAAAACATTAATTATTGTTCAAATACTTTCATATTATATAGAAATTAAATGGTCATTACATTATGTGTCACAGAGGGTAAATACATACAAGTAAATTGATTCTAAGAGAGAAAAATGGGGAATCATTTGTCGCTGTGGACCTCCAAATGAAAATTTGGGGACTGACTGACTGCAACTTTGATTACACAAGTACTCAGTGATTTTGAATTTTTAGGTACCGGTACTGTATACTGGCGTAAATATGTCTACCGTTTGCAATATGAACTGAAACCAGGCTGTCTCCCCAACAGACTAGCAGATTTTGATTGAGGAATGTTTTTACAGACAGTGTTGCTATAAATTCATTGTGCTTTTCGTTATAAAATTTGGTGTAATTTTTATAAAGATAAGCAAACCAAATATGAATTAAGATAAAATTTCATACTGTTTATAATCAAATAGAAATATTCATCAAAATATAGCCTTCACAGGGATCAAATGTAACAAATGCTTGCAGAATTGCAAGACATTTCTTGTATAAAACATTGTGTATGTTAAGAGTCTTCGGATGAATTTCCTGAATTTAACATCGTTTACAGGACAAACAATATTTTCAACATTTGCATGCTCATCAATATTCATTGAAAGATTTACAAGAATAGTTTCAAAGCCAATATAAACTAAAATTTATTTAAATTCTCACATGAGCCAGTATGGCTTTCCACTCAGAGGGATGATAGTATTTTGTGAAGGAACCCATGTATATTTGATATAATCAGGGCAATTTCTAGACAAATTTCCCAGGTTCCTATCCCAAATTCCTATACCATAATCAGGGTTCTGAATCTGGTTTTAGCTTGATTTTAACTGGGATATTACGAAAATAGTAATATATTGACATTAATTTGGGCTTAAAATAGTTTGGGCGCCCATACGTTTTTCCGTAACTAAAATGGCTCTGGATACTGCTCTGATAATATGTATCTTGAAGGGATCCAGGAAATAAATAAAACCTGGGCAATTTGTCCTAAGATTTTGAATTCCCTCAAAAAAAAAAGGTAAAACCAAGTTGAAATTTTGCTGTAAATGGGAACTCATTCTATAAGTTGACAATGACGATAGCTTGTGCCTAAAATGATATACTTTATATACATTAATGATCGAGTGTTTGGTGTTAACGAAATGTTCAATGTGATTTCACCAATATAATGGTGTTGTACTCAGCTAATAAATGAATAAGAGAACTAATCTCATTCTTTCTCCAATGCAAAGTAACCACATTATAATGTAAAGCCTACATAAAACATACTTTAAGTTTCACCTGCACTCAATGCAAGAATATCCAGACAGTCCGACTTATTTGGACAACTGTTACCCAAATCATTATCTCCAACCATAGGACTGAGTCTGACATCTCTCCTAAGTATGTCATTCAACAATTGTAGCAGAAGAGCTTTGAACTCACAGTTAAATGTACAGTATCAACTACATGCATGATCAAGTGTAGCTGCAGAAATGCAGCACAATCATGACTATCAATGAAAAAGCCAAGTGAAAATTTGACCTGTATTCTGCACTAGAAATATTGCAGGATCATATGAAATGAAAAGATATAAAATTGCTTAATACATTCTAGATATATGTTTGCTCAGATTGTTCTTGTTTTGTTTGTTTGTTTGATTGGGGTTTAACATCGTACTCAAGGGTATTTCCCTTATATGACGACAGATTGTCCACTTAACAATGTTCCTGGCCTGATTACGGTGGAAAACCGGGAAGAAACCTTGTAAAAACCACCCCAGAGCCACATTGTGTGACTCTCATATACCTGAGGGTTGACAGACGGACTCGATCCTGTGAACGGTACATCAAAGTTAACTTCAGTAAGCGCGCTCATTAATCACTAAGCCACGGCTGCAGGTCCAATTTCTCATTGAGAGTTGGCACTATTGGCGGACTATCAGGCAATGGCTTTCCGCTTAGCTAGAAATTAAAAGTAAGGTGTCCAAAATGGTAATTTTGCTTCACTTTTCAAAAACTGGGTGTCCAATTTTGACAGTTTCCTGTCTCCTGCATGTTATTAAAGTCTCTTAAAACAGGGTGTCCAAATGAGGCAATTGCCCGCTTCAGGGCGTCCACTTGGACGGGTGTCTGCCTAAGCCCTTGCTATCAGGCCTGTGCTATTAGGGAGAAGGGACCTAATGAGGTCTTCCCACGGTTATGTAAAATTATCTAAGAAGGACCGATTTAAAGGTTTCTATTATTTGCAGTTTACTGATTTTGACCAATTTTGTCAAACCTATCATCGATTAAATTTGTATTGTAAATTTTGCTATATTTTTTCATAAGAGGACATGATGTACTTAGAAAAAATCAGAAAAGCAGCAGCAAATGTTTAGAGGACAGATTTTAAGGTTATGCCTGAAAAGGTTACAGAACAGCCCTGGACTAATATACCTATACATAATGGCAGTGTAATCAGATAGTAAATACCACATTAACCGACCATAAAACATCAACCATTTCTAGATTTGAATATATTTTTTCCATAGCTGTCATATAGATACAATGACAATTCAGGTTTGGAAATAATGGGTGCATTAATTTGGTGTAGCTGAATTCCCCTATATTTAAATATGGATATTATACCAATAT
Source organism: Mopalia kennerleyi (assembly GCA_034783855.1). Taxonomy (NCBI): domain Eukaryota; kingdom Metazoa; phylum Mollusca; class Polyplacophora; order Chitonida; family Mopaliidae; genus Mopalia; species Mopalia kennerleyi. The sequence continues at coordinate 7,564 of JAVFBX010209146.1, forward strand.
TGTCAACAAGGAAGCTAATTTCAAGGACAGAAATAATTTGCGATCATTTATGGTTAAGGAAACTGTACTTGCTACCATTGGATTGATCAAAGTTACAATTGAGTATCATTTAACTTTTAAACAGGAAATCACTGAGTTTATAATCTAAGGTAAACATTTCTGCTGATTGCATTCCTTTTTTTTATATATATTTAATAAATTATATGTACCTGTAGATTAGCTAATTTATCATGTTTACTTCATACTAACCATATCCTCGATAAAATTCATAAAAACATATTATATTTAATATAGCTGATACTGTACATAAAGGCCCATTACCTTTAAGTGATGAGGCACAAAATAAAAGCACAGTGCACAGTTATTTTTTTTTAAATGCATGCATTAAAAATATTTAAATTAGGGCCTGAACCCATGTAGCAATACATATAAACTTACTTCAATATTCTAAACACAAAACATTTTCATGTGGAAGATTGTATTAGTTGAACTTTAAAATTAGCCATGACCTTCGTCCAATAAATATTTAGAACGTTGGTGTAGCTGAGTGTAAAGGCATGAATCACTGGTGAGAGTTCCCCTCTGTCCTAGTTTCAGAGTGCTGTAATGTAACTGGGGATCAAACACGGAAGCTGAACAAATGGCGGTCAAATCGAACAGAACATATGACTGAAAAACAATACTTCTCGGGCCTTCCTCTGCAGATCAGTCACCATTTCACAAAAAGCAAGCAAACAGCTTATAACCATGAAATACGAAAGTATTACAGCTAAATCCAAGTTCGTTACCCGATCACAAATACAAGAACATGTACAAAACATGAAAACATACAAGCCCAGACGGTATCAACAACACGGCCATGCTTGCCGCCGAATGCAGTTTTGACAGACCGAGCATTCCGATACACCAACTTAAAAACAAACCAAACCAGATGAAATAGAAACAAATCATATATTAAGTTCACAAAGTTTTAGTAAAATAAAGCCGTTTTTCAACAACTTTGGTGCAGCAGGAAGAAATTTCAATACATGATCAAAATTTAGCGTCAAGAGACATTTTGCCGTGATCAGACATGATTTTTCAGAGGTGGGAGGAAAACATTCAACAACAGATCGGTTCGATCGTTAATATGTATTTGTTTGATTCATTCTGAACATCTAAAGGTAAATGATACATACCAAGCTTATGTTTCCCCAATTTGGTGTCACTATACGCACACTTCCGTGTTGATGATCAATGTGGGAACCACTTGAATTCAGCTTGTATGGAGACAATCAACTCTCCCTTGACGTGGGACTGAGTTGAATGGTTGCAAAATGGCGCGCAAAACACCCAGTTTGAATTTTGCATTTCCCTCTCTTTAATCACCATCGATATCGTTTGAAATGACTTTAATAGCATACTGAATTGGGTTTGAGAACGGGGTTACTATAATTTATATCTAGCTGTAAGGAGATTTTAATATAGAAGGATATTATCTCATCGGGAAAGTCCGTCGACAAAATGGCGTCGGGTCGATTCACTGTGACCTCATTACGTATTCATGGAATTTGGAGCCACGCAAGTTGTTACCATAGAGATGTCAATCATATGGTGGGCGTCATTGAAACGTCATCAAGCACTGCGCGGGATTAATTTGGACTTGAATCCAAGGAGAACAAGAAGTTTTAAAAAGATATCGACAAAATAATCGTTGGTAAAAGCTAGCACATCAATAATTGATGTCTACTCTAGTCATTTGTTTTACAGCGTCATTGTTGTTTTGCCCATTAAAAATGTCAGACACGATAAAATCAACCACAATCACACACTATAAAAACTTGAAGTCTTCGTAGGCCTAGTTTAGAAACAAAAGTTGACATGATACGTTTTGTGTAGAATGGAATTTATTGACACCTGACATATACACAATAGAGGATATGAGTTTTTTTTTATTCTTGTATTTTGTGAGGTTTTTTTTTACTTCATTTCCTGCCCCAAAATTATTTTCCACCTGCCCCGAAATTCTTTTTACCAATCTCAAATTAATTTCCACCTGTTCAAAATTAATTTATATCTACCCCCGAATTATAGCTGCTTGTAATTCATTTTCACCCGTCCCGAAATTCATTTAGACCCACCTCGAAATAAATTTGCAGCTGCACTGAAATTTCTTCATACTATTACCTGCCCCAAGATTGATTTCTACCTTTCCCAAATTATATCCATGCACTCACCCCGATTAAATTGTATTTGTTATTTTAACAGCAACTCTTATGTTGATCAATAAGGGCTGGCCTACTTTAATATTTCCATGACATTAACTATTCAGAATACTTAATGTTAGATCCATGTGTTGACTCGTTTAGTTACTGGAAATAGCCCATGCAGCGCTCTCTATAATGGTGCCACATATTTCAAAGTAAAGTAAGAAAATAAATTTCAGTAGCCTATGGTTGGAAACTAATTTTGGGGGCAGGTATAAATTCATTTTGTGACGTGTATAAATAAATAAATGAATGGCTGGTATCGGGCTGGTACAAATCAATTCTAGGCAAATATAAATGAATTACGGGGCTGGTGGAAATTAGTTTTGAGGAGGGTGGAAATTACTTTTGGATGGGTAGAAATTTTAATAAAAAGTCCATAATACAAGAAAAGAAATCCATGTCCTCTATGATTCGCCATAGATTATAATAATTATAACATTATTTAAAGAAGATATATTCACAGAAAAAAAACTATTTGTTCTTCTCTGTGGTCCTCATAAATTGCAAATACATGTATACATGAATTGTAACAAAAACAATTAACAAGAGAAAAGCAATCAGATTGCTAAACAATGATATGCCCCCCACCCCAGCAGTCCACCCAAGAAACACATAATTACATGCAGTGCACCAAAAATTAACCTAATTAGGGAAACTTCACTGTGTGTTATGCAGAAATTTACATAATCCCGTGACTTTTTTTACGTTGAACATGCGTATACAGAAGAATGCAATATGCCAGTTTCAAAAATTTAAGTGAAAAAGTAACCAAGATACAGCCCAGACAAGTTCCCTGAACAAACGGAGCCAATTTGCATAATTTATGGCAAAATTTACATAATTCCATGATTTTTTTTTCTATGTTGCACCTGAGTCCTCTGTGTACATAGAAGAATGCACTATGCAAATTTCAAAAGCCTAAGTGAAGTAACCAAGAAACAGCTCGGACAAGCTTCCAGGACAATTGAAGCCAATTTGCATAATTTATGGGAAAATTTGCATAATTCCGTGATTTTTTTTCTGCGTTGCACATCTGCGTACATAGAAGAATGTACTATGCGAATTTCAAAAGCCTACGTGAAATAGTAACCAAGTTCCAGCCCGGACAAGCTTCCCAGACAAATGGAGCCAATTTGCATATTTAATAGGGAAATTTGCATAATTCCATGATTTTTTTTCTACATTGCACATCTGCGTACATTCCGGAATGCACTGTGCAAATTTCAAAAGCCTAAGTGAAATAGTAACCGAGATACATGTATTAATAAATAATAAAATAACTTTATTACAGAGTCTTGGTTCATATTGGCTTTATAAACTAGACCTACCTCTTACACATCTATGTTTTCCCTCTACTATGTATAACATGTATTGAAGGTCTAGCCTAATCCTGTAAGCTTAATCTATATCCCAGCTTAAACCCAGATTAAAATATTTGAAATCAGGCATTCAGCAAATCATTGTCAAATTAAAAACAAAGTTAAAGTCAGTGTAATATCTTTTGCAAGTCATATTAATTTTAAAAAGCCATCCATTTTTACTTCACTAATTTTGCTATTTATTTACTTATGAACTATATATATATACCAGTTTCCTCCGTTAACAGAGTAGCGCTCTAGTTGTAGAATTGTCTCCCTTTGAGTTGAATCTCTTGTGCAAAAAGTCCTAATGTTAGGCTAAAATCATGTGACAAAACTTTGTGTGTTTCAAAAGTGATTATTATTGTAGTACTTTGAAAGGCTAAATGAGATAAACAAGAATGTTTAGATAGTCAAGTTAAGCCTGCTGAACCCTGTGTATTTGTGTTTCCTAGTCTTTGCTTGGATGTAAAGCTGCTCAACCATGGTTAGCTTAGGGGATGATTCGAGACGATCAGGAGTAAGCAAATGACCATTTATTTTTACATTGACATTACAAAAAAAAAAGGCCAAGTATTCTGTTAAACACGATGTATGTAGTGAGTCATTACTGTTTAAAAGCAAACTATTGACACAGTTGCACAGCTGTGTAAACACAGCTTCCCTACAGGACAAAACGTATTGAAATATTGAAATAAATAACATAACCTTTTATCAGGTTCAGGTTGGGGAGAATAAATGGATTCAGAAACGTAATTGGAACTAGCTACATGTAACTACGGAGGCGTTACAGGCACTACCTAAAACACGTTCTGCCCGTACGTTCTACGTTCCAAAATACGTTCTCTATATTCACGGCACAACCAACCGTAAATTACTGTTGTGGCGCGTATAC
>JAVFBX010209157.1:0-12064 GCA_034783855.1 Mopalia kennerleyi
AAACTCTTCATTATCGTTATTTGTTTACTGTATTGATTCATATGGATATTTCATCTTTTACAAACAGTAAGTAATTTCAGTGCGATAAAAAACATAATATAATTATTAAATGTACCCACAATTAGTTGTGACAACTTACGTCGAGGCGTGTGCATCGGGCATGGTAAAAAATATGTTTTATATCAGCTGCCTGAGCAAATTATAATCGACAGAAATACAAAACTCAGTTCATGTCCATATTCGCCTTTCTGATGTGAACACTTACACTCTGCCTATAGTTTGGCAAGAGGTAAATAAAAAAGGCAAGATTGTTTGAGATCTTTATTGAAAAAGAAAAACCCAAAGCATTCTTTATATTTTTAATAACCCCCACATAGATCGGAACTCCAGCTAGGATGAGGTATAGGCCTAGGTCACGTCACCTACTGCAGTTGTCAAAGAAAAGCAATCAACTAATGAGCTGTGAAATACAAAACAATTCGATAAACACACATTGATAGGCAAAATGACTACTCAGAATTGTCGGCCAGCTGTTTGACCTCATTTTATCAATTACGCATGTGCATTTAGAATTATGTTGCATTTGACCTGCATTTGACAAACGGCACTTTAGAATAGACGGGACAAGCATTTTACACTGACTAACCGAGCGATCTTACGATCTCAGGCTGGTGATAAGTCGGAACCAATTTAGTGCTATATGCACGCAATATTGACCAATTTTTTAAAATTTATTCTGCCTTTCACCAGTACGATCTTCAACATTTCAAGTGGTGTTTATTTTGATTTAATTTCCTTTTCTGGACTTTAAATTAATTTACTTCTTGCTACATCTACCCTAATTTATCGGCAAACAGCTTCAGTTGAAAATCACACACTATTGAAGGACAGGATAGACAATAATAATCTACCATTTTAGCAAGACGCCATTTACCGATGGGTTAACTGTCTAGCTCTGTTACCCCTGAGTTTGAGAATCGCGTAACCGTAAAGTTATAAAGTTTTTAGGTGAGTATAGATTTTTCTTGTACATGTACTTTTCAAGGAATATGTTTTAAACACAAAACCGATTTAAATATTCAATTTCTTTCACAATCTTCACACGTGGTATCCGTTAAACAGGGTACTATTTTATTTCAGCCCATGCTGCTTATGCAACCCAATAACCGACAGCGAGACACTCACCGCGCGGTTTAATTATCAATACACATAACCAATACACAACCTGTTCGCGCGAATTGTCCGTTTTTTTACCAGAGAAATTTGTCACTCTCAGATTAGAAAAACGGTTGTACTAGAACTCCTTGTGTATTGCAACCGTTTTCACGCTTGCATTTTTCACGCATAGAGGTAAGAAATTAATTGGGGACGGTCCCTTAGTGAGCGCGCTTACTGAAGCCAACTTCGATTTACCATTAACAGGATCGACTCCGTCTGTCGACCCTCAACTATAGGAGTGAGTCACACGATGTGGCTCCGGCAATTGCGGGGGTGGTTTTTATGAGGTTTCTTCATGGTTTTCCACCGTAATTTGGCCAGGAACATTTTGAAGTGGATAATCCGTCGTCATATAAGTGAAATACCCTTGAGTACGATGTTAAACCCAATCAAACAAACAAACAATCGATGTACTGTTCACCGGATTGAGTCTATCGATCATCAGGTATATGACAGTCACAAGTTGTGGTTCCAGCAATCGCGGGGGTGGTTTTTACTAGGTTTCTTCTTGGTTTTCCATCGTAATTTTGCCAAGAACATTGTGAAGTGGACAATGCTTGTCAAGCGGTTCCCGTGAGTCTGTGTTTGGCTCTGGAGGATTTTTTTTTTGGTTGAATCAGTCGGGCAATTTACTGTTGATAGTTGGAGTAAACTGTAACCATATATATGAAATACATGTACATCTGTGCATGGTAGAGTTTGTGCCTTAAGATCTCCCTGGAAATTTGAGCAAAAAAAGAAAAAGCAAATTTCTGCTAAATGAAAATGTGCCGAGTTCGCACTCAAACACACTGGTGACACACATACATGTAGTTGAAAAACAAAGATAGTACCTGGAAAACGTACAGCTGATCAAATTCACAATGGCGCCTGTATGTGATAGCAGCTATGTGCTTGAACAAGGTCTTTGTCAGTATAATATATCAAAGTTTACTAAATAAGAGATTTATAGCTGTTCATATTACACTAAGAACATAATTGTAGATGTGGAAACCTTGCACACTAAACCATAATAGTAGGCTAGTCATTGAACTAAATCACAATGAAGAGCAGACTTCCCAAGGGGTAATGTGAACAAGCACTGCTTAGTAAGCCCTGCTCCTCCAGATGGATGAAATGGGCAAATCAACTACACTGCAATCACCCTTCTCAAAACCAGTCTGTTGTGCATAAGTAGTCTCCTTTCTTTAATTGCTTGCATTGTTTTTTACAAGATCTCTTCTCGGTTTTCCGTGGTACATGAGTAAGGCTGATTAAGTAGTGGACACTTGTCACCATAGAAGTAAAACGTTAAGCCCTAATCTAACAAACTGCTTAATGTTACTTAAAAATTATTATTGTAACACTCACTGGTACATAAAAAAGGAAAATAAAATTAAATCTCATTTTTTGACTTTTGGCAATCTTTTTCATGGGTAGTTTAAACTGAGAGCCAAGAATTGCTGGAGGCAGTCAAGTTGAAAGGAGAAGTTAACATGGAGTTGTTAACTGTCTTTTTATTAACAATAGACTGACGTAAAAGAAGGCATGATGCAACACGTCATAGTCTTTACAGGGGCTAAAGGTGCATTCTCATAGTACGATTTATAGTAACGACTTTGAGGGATTCCCCTCATTTATTGCGTTTTGATTGGTCGCTCATTCAGTATTATTTTTTCCACTAATCAAAATGCCGCAAATAAGGGGATTCCCCTGAAGTCGTAACTACAAATCGCACCGTGAGAATGTGCCTTTAGGGTCGACAGACGGACTCGATCATGTGAACAGTACATCGAAGTAGGATTACTAAGCGCACTTGCTAACCACTAAGCTGCGGCCTTTCCTAATTGGTTAGTTTGTTTGATTTGGGTTTATCGCCGTCCTCAAGGGTATCTCACTTATATGACGACGGGAGGAAACCTCGTAAAAAAAAAAGAAATCCGCGATTGCCACAACGCGTGACTCCTTTATATACCTGATTGTCTACAGGCGGACTCGATTCCGTCAACGGTAGATCGAAGTAGGATTAGAAAGCGCGCTCGCTATCCACTCCCTATATTAAAACACTCTATACATAACCAGGCGTTCAAGTGTTTGTACAGAATATCAATTCAATAGAAGCCATTAATTCAAAATTATTATTCAAATATAGATTCACATTCTTCACAATGATTTCGTAGCACTTTTAAACTATATAGAAATCTTCTCTAATTTGTTTACCAATGATTATTCTATCAAGACTGCTCTGCCAAACATACTTTCTATTATATCTTTTAGAACAAGCTCTCTGGAGATGTATCCATAATTATAGCGTTATATGATCAATGCATGATACCTCATCTTTGTCGTTATGGCCCTCTGGTTACGGGCAGTTGGTTCGAAGACTATTATTGCTGTCTTTACTTAGCACTTGAGGAAATGAACTTTCCAACATTATAGAAACTCTTCCCATCTTGGCTAGTGTCAATTATTGTTGGAATACACCGCCGTCATATAAGTGAATACCCTTAAGCACGGCGTAAAGCTCCAATCAATCAATCAATTAATCTATGTCGCTTTGGCCAGTTGGCAGTTTGGTGTGAAACTAGTCCCTCAAAGTGTATATTCCTCTTAATAGTGTTATTGATGCCATGTAGTTATTCATTTTTCTTACACAGTAATAACTACATGTATTATGAAATATAGTGACATTTCCTCCTATCCACATTTCTCTATGGCTGTCACAGATGTTACTTGGAGCAGTGTAATTTGACCTCATTCTCTACGAACCATGCATACAGGCTTGATGTGCCAGGTATGTGTACTGTGAATATGGGACATCGATTTTTGCCGTAATCATTGTACAGGTGTAGTTGTATAAACAGTAATTAGACCATCTCTGCTAGATGTACACTATCCAGAGAGTAACCGTTAATATATTGTATTCCGGGCAGAAACCATTCACAGATTGTTCCATAGGGTTGTTTTGTTGGGATAATAGGACTTGTGTATGTGATACGTACTATACATGTCCCACTCTACACTGTTCATGCCGATAGTTATTTACTCACGACAATAAACATGAAAATACACACGTGACCGTGGATGTTAAAAAAACAATGGCAATGAATGATTGTTAGTTTTATAGGTTAAGCAGGCTATATACACTAAGCACTAAGTTATTTACAAAACGGTGCTGATATAAACAATCTCTTTTCAAATCCCTCAGTAACGGGTTAAAAATTTATTTCAAGTACAACTGTTTAGCAAAAACTGCTTCTGTGTATCATTTAGTTCTTCCTATACACCACTTAGCAGTCTCCGGGTTAATATCATGGACCCTCCACGCACAATCCTGATAAATCCAATAAATACAGCTACATCAATAAGGAGACAGTGTAACGTTGATACCCTTATGCGGTTGGAAATACCTTATAGCAATAGTCAACTCGTCCTTGATATCTAAAAGAATGGTTTATCGTTTACAGGTAATTCTCTATCCCAATGTTCTTACTAACAGTTCTCTAATTACCATATGCAACACATCCAACAGTCTGTACATAGTGCTAAATGACTTTTTGTTTTATGCCTGTTAGTACACGGTGTGTATCAATGCTAGCATGTTGAGTTAATTAAAAAAAGGCTGAGTCAGACAGACGTCATCCTGGTGAGACGGAACCATACATCCGTGACGAAGATATATTTATCCCGGTAAAACTTACAACATCTCACAAACGTCTATACCTGTCCGTGAGCATAGGGTATTGTCACATTAAAATACCTGTAAACACGTTTAAGGCCAAACCCATTCGCAGCAACAAAACCGGTTAAACCACACATGCCAGATATGTTATATTGTGAAAGCATTGCCTATGCTATATATTTTGTACGTTTTACAGTCAAATATATCTACTTTGACATATAATACTAGCATAAGGTTTCTGCTAAGTTATCTTGGTCACAATTTCACAGGTAAAAGACATCTCTGGATTCAAACAAAGGTTTTTCAGTAAAACACTGCCTTAAGTTGAAATAGTTACGATGTTAGTCATTAAGGGGAGAGACAAATACGTCAAGAAAATGGAGACCTATTTGTGTTTCTAGAAAGGTCTAATAAGCAGGACCTGTACATGTACTACGACATATTAGATTAATCTTTGTCTCCTCTGACCTCATCCGCGATATCACTTTCTCTAATGACATACTCTTGATATTTGGTCCACCCATCTCTCCCAATGGATTTCCTATAAACTGATACTTCCCCCGAAAATTGGACATTTATCTACTTACTACACCTCAGGATCGATTTCGAGGATAAGAGTGTTTCTAAGCGTACAATACGACAAATATAAGTATGGACATATTGTTTGCATATTATTTGAAAAGCTTGGTTGCTCGATTGGTGTTTTACGCGCTGCTTAAGTGTATTTCGCTTATATGACGGCGGTGTATTTCAACCATTATTGACACTAGCACAACCAAGATGTGAAGCGTTTCTGAAAAACTTTGACGCTTTGGGTAACAAACATTTTGCAATTTGGTGAACTTCAACATAAATTTTTTAAAGTTGCTTATTAAATTAATAAAGACATAAACATACAGTGCATTTTCGATTAGATCAATACTTAATGTGAAGTTATTATAACTTGAAATCATTAATTTGATGGAGTATAATATTCCTTGATGTTTTTGAGCGGTTAACTTTTTAGACGGGGGCGGGGTCTTGTGTATATTGTGTACGATGAATTATATCCAAATGAAGTCATTAATCGACTTTTTTCTGGTACATTTATTTATTTATGATCTGTTTATGAGGCACCAATATTGTCTGACCTTCGTCATATAAAGTGGTTTTATATCTGGCTTTGTTTTTTTTTAAATTAGCAGTTAGCTATAAGTTTTTATATTACGCGTATAGTGATTTTACATTAGGTTGATTGACTGCTTGTTTTCGTTACATTCAGCGATACTTCAGATACACTCTGGCGCTGACATTATTGCGATTTATTTATATCTTCCTTGATATATTTAAACAGAATAGCAATCAGTGCGCCCTCAGTATGGAGATACACATTCACACATATGTCAGCAAATAAAACATTACATTTTGGATCTAAAAAAATTACATAATTTTTTTTACAGCGTTGTCAATTAAATATTATTTACATTCTTTCATGAAAAAGAATTAAAGTGTATGATATACACCCATCCGACTAAGAAGGTCATGGAGTTATATCGCCAGCAATATTCTTTCATAATGAGTCTTTCATTCATGCGACTGATCAGAAATGTCGCCTAACGTTGGCAACGGCACAGTCAACCATTGTATGTTTCTTGTCATACGCCGTCGCAAATTACACATTTAACGGAATTTAACTTCCTGAAGTAGAATTCTTTCAACATCGCGTCAGTAACACCTGGTCCTTTCGATCCATTCCACGGGGATACAAATTTTGTCCCGGATGTAGGTAATGACGTTATACTTTTAATTTACTTGAAAAGCTTGTTAAATTAATTAATATGCATATAATGGGCTGAGCAGATAATATCCCTGACTTATCATTTTGTGGGATATTTATCCTAAATTTGAGAACAATCAGGATTACCAATTTTGAACATACGGTGCTTAACACAGATTTTAACACAAATAATATGCATCTAATGAGTTGAACAGATAATATCCGTCTCCCCCCATGTTATGTGACATTTTTCTAAAGGATAATTGGGCTATTCATATTGGACATACAATGCTTTACGCAAATTGGACACCATTTCCTCAAAACACTATCACTTAATAAGCATAATTAATATGCACAGATTTTGATAAAATTTTAATAATCTTATCATTTCTGGTCAGACAAACGGTGTGTAAAATTTCGGAGAAATTCCCTTAGTATGATTATGTAAAGCCTTTTACATGGTTGACACCGACGGAAATTAATTATTATGCCTGTAGCTTGTTAGAGCTATTAATATGCTTGTAATAAGCTGAACAGATGATAGGGAAATCCCTATCATCTCATGTTGTGTGGCGTTTAGTGCCATTTACCCAAAATGTGTTAAACGCAAATTTACTTGCAAAGCTCGTTGTAGAAAGTAATATGCCTATAATTAGCTGAACAGATAATATCCCTCTCCTCATAATTTTTTTGAGAAATCGGGCTTTTTAATTTGGATATATAGTGCTTAACGCAAATCGTGCAACCTTTCCTCTAAAACAGTATCACTGTAATTAATATGCACATAATTTTATTTAATCTTTTCCTTTCCTGTCAGGCACTGTGAGTAAAATTCACTCAGTATATTTAATTATAAAAGCCTTACATGGCTGACTCCGACGCTGACGTCAGGAGTATAACATAAGCTCACCTTACTTCGTACAGACGAGCTAAAAATGTAATTATAAATATTGAAATATTGGGCTTAAGATCTTTTTAATATACTTTGGAAGAGAAATGGGCTTGGTTTAGCTACCCTTTGTGTTCCAGGGATACCGTAATCACTGGGTATCCAACAGAACAGACTTTTTAATCACAGAAAGTCGGAAAATCAAATACTTCCTTCTCAAGTGTGATTGATTGTGAAATAACTTCAGTAGAATCCTTACGGTCCTTAAAAAAATTGTTACCACTTTGATTAAAAGTTAATTATTCAAACTATATATTGGCGAAAAAATATGTTCGAAATTCTGATTACAAACAGTTAAATTGGAGCCCATGATCAAATATTTAAGTCGCAAACTTTAATTGCCTATTTCTGGCACTTCTAAAGCGTAATTCTAGACAAAAATTCTAGAAATTAACGTTAGAAACTTCAAAATTGTACCATTGGAAAGAGCACAATGTGATCTAGTAAACAGTGTTACATTTTTTATGAGTCAGTAATTAATGTTTTTTTAATGTTTTCTGAAAGCTGTTTTTTTTACATTTTTATAAGACTTTCCAAGATGGGATAGACACAAAAATTCACTGGGATCTTTTTAATCAAAATATCTTTAAAAATGAGGCATCGTTGACTAGTTCAAGGACTAACCTATTCTACTCGGTCAACTAATTTTTTAAGTTTTATCTTTATTGCACTTTGAGAAATAAACCATGAAAAATGCAGTCTATTTCTTTCTGATGAGTGATTACACTCTTTTTGCAATATTTTAAAAAATAATAATTGGACTCACATATAATAATCCTGAGTATTCAAGCTTTCCAAAATTATATACATATATATGGTACATATTTATATTATTCTGCATAAGAGACTAAATGCAACAGGTGTTCTGAAAATCGACAAAGTCCAGTCATGTTTGCCTATCGACAAAAAATGAAATGCTAGAGTTCGGGCAGAAACCATCCGACTGTATACTGACAATGCACTGAATCACCATTTTCAAACTTAAAATTAAAGGACTTCTAATTGGAATTTTTGTATAATTGTTTCACTTAATGCAGGCTAATAATGTGAATTTTCGTATTAACAAATAATAAAAATACTGACAACTTTTTACCTCGAAGTGGCCGACCTACCTTAAGCGATGCTTTGTGATAAAATTTGTCATAGTCAACAAGACTGCTCCACAGTCTTAAAAACTGCTAACTTCCTTTGTTTGTTTCATTCGGTGTTATGACGTTCTTAAGATTAGCTTACACAAGTACAGTGTGTCAACCAAAGGATTAAAGCAAAAGTCCCTCAATATAGCTAGAAACAGACAATGACAAAATCCACAAATCCTGACTCATTTAGACAAAATGTCCAAATTAAAGCGCAAGACACTAGAACCACTCAGCTTCATGTTGCCCCTTGTTTGCTCAGCTTCATTATCTTCATGGCATATACTGTTGTCTAACCTGTTTTTTTTATTATTATCTTCGTGATATATACTATTGTCTCACCTGGTTTCTGAGGTATAATCTTCATGACATAAAATATTGTCTCGCCTGGTTTCTTTCTTATAATCTTCATGAAATATACTATTGTCTCATCTGGTTTCCTTGGTATAATCTTCATAACGTGTACTATTGTCTCATCTGATTTCTGTTGTATTATCTTCATGATATATACTACTGTCTCACCTGGTTTCTGAGGTATAATCTTCATGACATATACTATTGTCTCACCTGGTTTCGGCTTATAATCTTCATGAAATATACTATTGTCTCACCTGATTTCTTTCTTATAATCTTCATAACATATACTATTGTCTCGCCTGGTTTCTTTCCTATAATCTTCATGACATATACTATTGTCTCAGTTGGTTTCTATTGTATAATCTCCATCACATATGCTATTGTCTCAACTGCATGGTTTCATTCGTATAATCTTCATCACATATGCTATTGTCTCAACTGCATGGTTTCTTTCGTATAATCTTCATTACATATACTATTGTCTCAACTGCATGGTTTCTTTCGTATAATCTTCATCACATATACTATTGTCTCAACTGCATGGTTTCTTTCGTATAATCTTCATCGCATATGCTATTGTCTCAATTGCATGGTTTCTTTCGTATAATCTTCATTACATATACTATTGTCTCACATGTTTTCTCTGTTTCCTGAGGACTCTCAGGTCAGCCTCATTATAAATTGTTCAGACACATTCACCCTAGCCTCATTATGAATTGTTCAGACACATTCACCCTGGCCTCATTCCGGAGCCGAACCAATAAAGATAGAGACTTTATAATCTGAACACACATTTAAGTACTAATGTAAAACACCTACATATATAATATGATATATATTGTTAAAAGAATAATTTTAAACACATTCTGGTATCATATACTGATTTGTATGGTTTAGGATTCTGTTTAGGAGTCTCTGTTTACTCAAGTATATTGTAACACCAGTTAGCTTATTCAGTAGGTCTGCTTACACCGAGGAAATGTTGTTGTTATATCTGCTTGATCGTGGAACCACTGTTTTAAGCAGTAGAGTAGATGGCTATTTCCGCATCGTGTGTGACCTTTCCGGTGTTTCGGGTTACAAGACAAAAACCCGGGATTGTGGACTTCTCAATTTACCTTTCGCGGAGCAAGCTGTCCTCTGCTTCGACATCCATTTAAACAAAAGAATTTAGCTGAATCACCTCAGAATAAATTGTTATTTCGGAAGTTTGGACAACGTTTTATTGGAGGATAGGGGGAATTAAAGACAGTCTCAGAAAAAAGACCAAAATATAATAGTAAAGCAGCCAGAAGCTAAATCTTTGAGATTAGCAACTTTCATGAGGAAGTGTCTTCCACATTTTACGGCACACGTGAAAACACTCACATATACTTGAAACGCCATCATGTTCGTTAGAATGTTCATGTTGGTTTTGGAAGCCTTTGGAAACTAACTTAAGTATAATGCACTTTGTCGGTTTCTTTAAGTTAAGATCTTATTTGTAAAGAGATCGCATATGCATTAAACGTGGGCCATGTTATCGACATATTTATATCATGATATGGCTGACGAATCGTTAGATAAGCGTCTCAACAAACAATAATTTGATAGATTTTAGTGACATGACGGTCTTATTGAATTAAGATTGATTGACGGATTAAGGCGACATGAATGTCATATTGAACTGCATTGACATGATCGTCTTGATGGACAAAAAAGCGTGTCTGGATCAACACACCCGTTTTTTTTTTAATGTTTTGCCAATACAGCAATGCAGTAAGTCCCATTTACTGCATCTCAACCAATGCTTTGGAAAGGAATATTCGAAGCGATGACCGACAAAGCTGAATAAATGTGCCATTATATGTGTAGACATGTGTAATGGTGGGGTATTCTGACGATATAGCATACTTGAAGCATGAAACGCGTTTTCTACATATGTTTGTTTGACTTCTATAAAACGTTTACCTCCTCGAAAACTGTTGGCATCTGTTTTTAATCGCCTTGTTATTTTTGTAAAAGTGAGATAACGAAATGGGTGGGAGAAGTATGCCGAGAGTATCTATTATAGCACATTCCCAGCTTTTTAAAATTATCTTTTCTCTTACAATCAGCATAACTAGTTTAAAACTGCTCCGTACCTTTATGTTATGTATATATGTATAGATCGCAGCCTTGAATGCCCCACACATCTATTTCACAATCCGCGTGTTGTATCCCCGATAGATCGTGTGCTTGAGTGTTATGATATACTACAGATAATCCAATGAACATGAGCTCCGTTTTAAGACAATGATGGTTATAGCCGGAGGATGGACAAAGAGGATTGATATGTTTCTTTGATTGGAATTTAACGCCGTACTTACGGTTATTTCACCAGGGCAACAGGAAACTCTCGCCCATATATATATTGGCGAATATGCAATTATTTAATAACCTAATCGATATGCTTTTTTCTATGACTGATGCACAGCCCGTATTAGAGGAAACGGACACGGAAAATGTGCAACACTTTTTTCAGTAACACACTATAAACTGTACTGTACGGCAATACAACAGAAATCAGACATATAGTAGTCTGATTCTGATTCAGCGCCTCCTGCACGACCCTCAGGCTCAGCAAGGGCAGTTTGTTTGCCTTTTCTTGGCACTCGACGAAGATAAACTTCCACACAAGCAAAACACTTAACATTTTATGGTTGTGATAGTGTCAAATACACCGTCGTCATAAAAATTAAATACCCTTGAGCACAGCGTACAACACCAAATCAAACAGCAATCGATCGATCAGTCATTCAATCACATCCTGTATACGGTATGACCATACAAGGGAATACAAACAACGTTTAAGGTAGGTCGGCCGCTTCGAGGTAAAATTTTGTCTGTTTTTTTTTTATTTGTTAATACGATAATTCACATTATTAGCCGGCATTTAGTGAAACAATTATACAAAAATTCCACTTAGAAGTCCTTCAATTTTAAGTTTGAAAATTGTGATTCAGTGC
>JAVFBX010209168.1:0-12064 GCA_034783855.1 Mopalia kennerleyi
GAAGTGGACAGTCCGTCGTCATATAAGTGAAATACCCTTGAGTACAACGTTAAACCCCAATCAAACAAACAAACAAATCTAGTTCTAGCTTAAACAGACAGTTTTAAAGATGCCGATTCTTCCTTAAAGTCCTAATGCTGAACCCAATAGCAACACAGAATAAGCCTGTTAAAGATCAGTATACTAAACTAATGGCCCTCTGGCTAAGGGCAGTTTGTTTAAGGAGTAGCAATGCTGTCTTTATTTAGCACTGGAGGAAAATTAACTTTCCAACATGATGGAAACACGTGTCAATATTGTTGGAATATACATGTACCACAGTCATGTTAGTGAAATACCCTTAAGCATGGCGTAAAACACCAATCAATCAATCAAGATTAATGCACAGAGTTTGACTAAGGTGCCCAGAAGTCCAGTAAAAGAGTACAAAACTTACAGGACTCTGTGGCTAAGGGCAGTTTGTTTAAAGAGTAGCAATACTGTCTTTACTTAGCACTGGAGGAAAATTAACTTTCCAACAGTATGAAACGCTTCACATCTTGCTTGTGCCAGTGTCAATACATCCCTGTTATATAAGTGAAATTATCCTTAAGTGTTGAAAACACCAATCAATCAATCAATTTTAGTTTACTTTTGTCTACACTGCATTACATACCCATATGGGTATAAACCAAGTGCCACTAGTATTGAAATAATTGTTCTCGTGTCATATGGAAGTATTATCCCAAAATAACGGGGGAAAAAAAAGTTACAAAAACAAACTTGTTAATTTGTGTTTTTATTTTTACAGGATGATGATAATCCATTCGAGAGCATCGCCTTGTCAGAGAAACAGTCTTTAACATGAGATGTGGAAATTGTGGTCCACAGAGATACAAACAGTAATTAAAAGTCACACAAGTTTTACATTTATAATTCTACGCTACATCATTTTAGTTTCATTCTCTAACAAAATGTCATGCTTTATTGTCAGAGAGCTTTCTCATTAAGAAGACCCTGCAATATTATGCACTATTAGAAATGTTTATTTATATTCTGTACTATAATTGTGCAGCATTTTACATTTATTTGCACCTGTTACATTTACATTTTCACTTTGGTCTATGCATTTGTATATGTTGGGCTAGTCAGTACTAATGGACCAATGTACTCTGTAATGGACCATGCCCAAAATTATAACATTGATAGTTATTTATTTTTTATCAGCTCATTCCAGTCCTCTATTTATGAATTAATTATATATTGGACAAGAAAGTTTTATCTTTTGGATTAATTTCTGACATTGCCAGTGAAGTGTAAATTTACTTTAATATTTAATTTGTGTAATAATTATAATTTTAGTATTACTGAATTTGTTTCAATTCTCCTGCTTTATATATGTATGTTTTCCACCTCATGTTTCAACTCAACTTTTGGGCCAGTGTAATAGATTATTACAATAGTAGAATGCTCAACTGGAACTGTTGAATAAATGGCATCAGCGACAGTGTTATTATTTGGGCATGTGAGTTTTAAAACCCATAGCTGTATCTATAAAGGTCCTCTGGCCAGTTTGTTTGGAGAATAGCAATGCTGTCTTTATTTAGCATTGGAGGAAAATTAACTTTTCATTGGTAAGGAGACGCTTCCAATCTTGGCTGTGCTAGTGTCAATTATTGATGGAATACACTGCCGTCATGTAAGTGAAATACTCTTAAGCACTGCGTAAAACACCAATCAATCAATCTGTAGCTATAAAAAAATCTATTTTGTAGTTATAGAGATACCCGTTAGCTCTGCTAGCACTTGGCAAAGAGCAGTAGGTTTCAAGCACAGTCCTGATACATGTATCTTAACTTAGCAACGGAGGAACTATAATTTTAAACACCGCAAAAAGTACATGTATCTCATATTATATAACTGTATTTGTGTGGCTGTTGGGGCACACCTCTGGCATATAACCATGGCTTTAACATCTATCAATCAAGTAAACTCTTATTTTTGACATTTTGTCATTTCCAATACTCAAAGGACTTGAGTACAGCTGGAAAGCTTGAGTAGAACATGAAGTAAGAACATTGAATGATTCTTACGAAATGTGGAAGTTAATGTAAATTAAGTGTAAATTAAGCCATTTATCAGAGCTGGTGGTAGATTAACATTGAACCAGGGGAAAATACTCCCACAGCTTTGGTTGTGCTCATAAGGCTATTGGAAAACGCCCCCATCTTTCCTGAAATACCCTTGAGAACAATGTTAGGCACCACTTATTCAAATTAAACAGGATACACATCATGAATTATAGTAGGTGCTGTAACTGCTGTTTGTTTTCAGTTGTAGACATAACCTGGTTTGCCCAAATATTGAAACTGTTAATCTTCAACATAAGAATTATAAAATCTCAAATAACTACATCTTCATGTATAACTATAATAGCATTGAATTGTAAATCATTTTGACAGAAATGTATCATGAATTTCTGTCATATCCTTTTGTACAAATGTGTTAATTTTGTGCAATCGGTGGATGCCCCTGATATTTTGAGATTGATTATTGATAACAGATAAAAATTTATAATTGTTGGTGTAATCATAAAATAACCAATACAATAATCTTTGTAAAAAAGACAATTTTATGAACCTACATTTTGTGTTGTATTTGATTATATATAAAAAAGGTAATAGTTGTAAATATGCATACTCGTTCAGTAGACAACATAAAGTTAGTTCTTAATAATTTTGAACTGGACATGTATTGTAGCAAATGGTAATGTCAAAATTAGCACTGCGTTTGCTCATTTTATTGTTATTATAAGCATTTTTTGCACATTGTATCCTTGATATTGGGCTTTTTTTTTTACTATTGGTAGGACATAATCTGATATGAAGACTTTGACTGTCCCTGAATGCTTTATTTAAAAATTGAATTAGCTTCAATAATTACATTTGAAGAATATATTGCATTTTTTTTTAAATATGTGAATGTTTCTGTTCGCATTTCACTGCAATACCATGTTGCATCACTATAAAATAGAATGGAAATTCATATATTATATAAAGTGTAAACATCTTGGGTTTGTGAGGTTGTCTTTCGTGCATTTATAATATATAAAAGACAAAAGATGCTACCACTGTCTTATACAAACACTGATGTATACATGTGAAGTTTAGAAATTGAGAATCTGGTTTATGTACCTTACCTTACATTGTGGTTTAACACTATAGCTATGAAGGGACTCTAAATTTACATTAGGGGCTTGCCTTCACATTTGACTGGGACAGCTGAAAGTGACCAGTAACCTGTGACTAGGGGCTCTATTACCAATCCTCTGCTTGAGAATGGGGATCGCCAGCGGCTAAAAAGGAAGATAACTCCGTCACGCGTATAACATGTAGAGCCATCTATGTCATTGATTAACAATAGCATTCTATTGAATATTCATACCATGCTATTGTAAGTCAATGCGATTGATTGCACTTCCTGTTATATGGGTTACATAGTAATCTCCCATTTTACCACTGGCGATCCCCATTTTATATTTGTGGAAATCCAAACCTATATAATTTGCTCCTAGGAGTCCTGTTCTTGTAACACTCTTATTTTAATGTCATGGCATGTTGTTTTCATTTTGTATAAATAATGTTCACCATTCCAAACAGAATCACAATGTACACAAGATGTGGACATCAATATATTTTAATTTCTTTATTTTCTGAATTCAGAATATCTATATTTCCAGGATTATTATTTTGATGATAGTACATTGACGGCCCATTTTAATCACAAGACTTCAGATGTCTTTGTAATTATTTAGTATCTTAAACAGAAGAGTTCACTGTACATTTGCACACTTCGTCATGTTTCTCCTTGGAGGTAATTAGACGAAGCTTTCTGTATATCTTGTCTATCCTTTGCTTCTTTTGCAAAGGTGATTTTCTGTATATATTGGGCATGTATACCATTATATGAGCAGAATAACAGTTTGATACGTACTGTGCAAAACCCCAGCATAAAATAAATGTCAATTAAACACAGTGCCTTGTCTAATTGTCCCATTCCACACTCAAGTGATCTGTTGTAAATTGATATAATCTGGAAACTGTTCCACAGAGCGATCGTAACCTAAGTTGATTCTAATTACCATGGTGACACAATATCTTCAGTACTGGTCACCATGGCAACAATTATGAACTTCACCTATGATGGCTTTGTGGAATGGGCCCCGGAAACTGTATATATTCAGCAAAAGAAATAACATTGTCTGGGATCTTTATTTAATAAGTTGTCAACTGTAAGGATTATTCTGTACATATTTTTGAACCGTTTTTGATTTAAATATTAAGAAAATTATTATGATTCATGCTCAGAAGTGGGGTAGTTATGCTCTCAGCTATGGAGGAACATTACCTTTTCCACGGAGCATTTGTATATAACACTTGATTTTATCCTTGTTAAACACCAATCATTCAGTCAATCAGAAGTAGGGAACCGCCTGTACAATATCCAGAAAAAATTTACCACATTATCATATAGGGAATATGTTAACTGTCTTACTAAAATGATATCAAGCGATAATTGGAGTAAATTCAGAATTATTGATTTATCTCTGTCATTACCGTAATTATTCTGTTAAGGAAGCAAAATTCCCAATCTTTGATAATTATGTATATGTGTATCTGTCTAATGAAGTGTTGTGAATATAGTCATATTTAACTGATATTTTTGTGAGAGGCGCCACAGGAATAACTGAGAAAGCTCTGGAAGTTCTAGCTTGTAGTTTTGATGGGTATCTCCAGTTTTATTTAAAACAAATATAAGATCATAACAGTATGATTTCAGTCAAAAGTCAAACTATTGTTGGACCAATCCGGGGTGGTGACATACTTGAAATCCATGATTCTGCTCTGTCCATTCTATATTATGTACTTTTTTGTTACTTTCGTTTTGCATGTAGCTTTGTCTTTATAATATGTAGATACATACCTTTCTCTGATCTCAGTTCTGGTTGTAGTAAGTACTTACATTCTTTGTCATTATTTTCATCCCGTTATTGCTTTATTTGTATCTATCAAGTATATGCAGACTCCCTTATTTATATGCTATCTAGGTTTGGGTGGTATGTTATGAGAGATGTATTTCCATCTGAAGGAATATTAATTTTCCAATATAGCAAAATATATCTTTACGTTATTCTAGTGCATGACTATTGTTTATTTTATTTTATTCTTTTGTAATTTATTTAAATAATTGATTTAACAAGCCTAACTTAGTATTACAAATTGTAACATTTATAATAAACCATTGAGTGTTCTTATTGTTTTCTTTCAACCTTTATTTCATAATTATTTTCAAAACTTTATTCCTGTTATATTCTTCTATAAATTATGATTTACAAGTAATTGTGCGGGTAATAAAAAATGTTTACATTCCTTCCATTAAGCTTTCTTTGTCATTTTGCCATTAATTCAATTAACAGTATAATTTTATCTTTACTTTTTCCACTGCCCTATATTGCAATATTGTCTATTTTATGTTCCAGCTAACCTCTGTTTTTGTTGAGGTTTTTTCTGGGTTTATCTCCCTTTTTTTACATGTTTTTTTGTGACCAGCGATTTATGACCAGATCACGGGCTATTTTAAGGATAAATGACCATATTTTATTAATCCTGAATTCAGCAACACTGAAATGCAGTCAATCTGAATATTCATGATGATTTCAGTGGTTCAGAGCTTACACGTGAAAGGCTCTTTCTTTGATGATGATATTTGACTGTTCCAAAAGTTCTAGATTTTATTCTTCTAGATAACATTTCAACGCAGTTTAATTTAGTATAAAATAAGCTTTTTTGTGTAAAACTCCCATTTACTATAAAAAAAAGTAAATGCGTTTCTGTACCACTTATGTCAATTTTGATGTTGAAAAACGCATTTTTTCAATCCTTCAAAAGGAATACGGTACAAATAAGACATTCCTGACAGCTTGTCAAAAATCGCTAGTCTTGTCCTGTAATAGTAATAGCTTTGTCATTATATACCATGACTGACTTTCAGAGCTTTAATAAAAACTAATTTGCTGTGCATAATAATTATTTATCCTTGTTTGTATTTTGTGCGTTCTGTTTGCCTTAATTGCTACCCCTTTGGATTTTTTATAATCAGCTGAAACCATTTTATGAAAGCACGATAAGAGTGCTTTTCTTTTACCATCCAGTTTGCAATAAGTTAATAGATATTCAGAATATAATGTTCCTGTTTCTGAACAGAAGGAAAAAAAAAGGAGATTACTGATGCAAGGGAATTTTAACTTAAAGTCTACGTTTATGTATTATTGTATATGTGTCTTTGAATGAAAACATTTTACACAAATAGAAGCAGAAATGTGACTGACCTTAGATTTTTTGTTGGGGTATAAAGAGAAGGTTATTGGTCTATCAGAATAAAGGGGGGTGTATATTGATCGCACCCCCTTAGCTTCTAGTCTGATAAACAGACTGACAGAGACAGCCGGTTTCTTTAAATGAACTTAAGTTGGGTAAGTGAAGGGAAAAACAGTATGTTTGTATCAGCAGCTATTTCCACATGTGAATTTTCTAATTCTCGTATTTTGTAAGCATATTAAATGTCACTTTGCTCTATCTTCAGACAATGAAATAAACTGCTATTTTCGTAAACTGAATAATTCTTTGAATTGAGTTCATTTCTCTCATTTAAGGGTACATGTAGTTTGTGGTGACCATTTACAGAAGTACAAGTCGATACTACAAATTTGATCATCAGCAAATTCACTGATGACTGCTGGATCCACCAAACCAATGTGTACAATGTATACTGATGAAACATGTTTTTAACAGTAAAAAGGACATTCTACATTTGCCATTTTCACTCCCAATTTCGACTTCCTCAAAAATGGGGAAAAGTTTGGCCTAACTGAACACTTGTACTTCTGGTCTGTTTTTGAAAGGTTGACTAAACAAGATTAACTTCCATCACATTTCTTGGCCTCTGGGGGTACTGTTGTTCTCTCGTATATTCGTCTGTCTGAAGGTCAACTTTACTGTTACACTATAACTTGAGAAAGAAACCATTCTCTGTTCTAAAATTTGGAAATGTAATGAAGGGCATTGATATCATAATTGTGAAGCCATTTTGAAATAGGAGAAATTTACACTATTCAGAATATTTATTGTCCTTACAAGTGTTTTTAAAGGTGTTTTCATGATAGAATGACGTTAACAGCATATATCTGAATAACATGATCATGTCGAATTACATTAGATACATCAGCAATTGATGACCTTCAGGTTTTGACTGTGAGACTGAAGAGACTTAATTATCTCCCTTGAGTGGGGAAAAATGTTTTTGGCCAAGATGTCCTGCTCTTCATTGAAATTCCTGGTAAAATTAAATAACTCTGAAGAATTTTACGAAATACTGATAGTTCTCTACAAAAAGAGAATAATATATTTGAAAGAAAGAACTATCTTATCTCAATGGATTTCTGTTATTAATAGTTATACATTTAGTATGTTATCTAATGACCATTACAGCCCTGTCACAGGTGTATAGTTCTGGTCAAATTGGCTGCCCTCATTGGTGTAATGAAATGTATTCAAATACTTTTCTTATTAAAGGATGTGTATTCAATGATAAAACAACAAAATCCCATTCCCTTTTGGTTAGGGGGTTATCCTTTCTGTTTCATCAAAAGTATGTCACCCTTTTCCCCAAAATGGAAATTAAAAAAAGAAAATGGGTAGGTAGGGTTACCGGAAATTGATAAATTATTATTAATGGCTTAAATCCCATTCAAGTGCTACTACAAATACAAGCTATAACACTCTTCAACTCCATGCTGATCGGGTTAGTAGTCGTATTTACAAGTAATAGACACCCCATGAGTAGTGATTAGGACTGTCGAACGCAGCATTTGTCTTCAGTACAAAATATCCTTAACTGTTCACAAGCCGGAGATATTCTTCCTGGTGCCTCTTTTATTTCTTTTTCAATTTTTTAGGTTTCAAATAAGATTTGATCATTTATTTTGCTGCAAAAAATAACTAAGTAACAGTAGTTTAGAAGATATATACTATATTCTAGGTTGTCCATGGTGTTTACACTGCTCACAGGCACATAACGCCATGTTTAGTTAGGTCTCTAAGTAGAAAGAGTCCCCTGTATAGCTTAAAAGGCCTAACCTAACATCGTTTCGAGTGCCCGTGCACTAACACTATATTTAAACTGAAAAAAAAAAATGAAGTGCAATTTGGCCATATTTGCATCAGGACACGAGGGATATTTTGGTGTTTAAACGGTACTTTAAATTAACGAACTGCCTGCCACAATTTATCTCTCGAATGAGTGCGTTGTCATTATTAGAACAGACATTAACTAACTACGGCTTACCTTTATAAAAGAAACTAGCCAACTTGAAACCGAAAGTTTGCTGTGGAGCTCTTCTATGTTTGGAGTTACGGATGTCATTGAAATGACAGTTCCATGTGGTGCCGGTAAAAGTTAACTGAAGGTTGAACAGTAAACCGAAGGTTGATGGAAGATATCTGATTAAACTCTGAACGACTTCGTGAAATGTAATCATGCAATAAACTGTTCCTCGTGTCAACATCTGTTTGCCTGTAAGATATAGTGTCTATTTTTGTCATTCTTTTGTAAGAATAACGTTGTTGTTGTAATTTTAATAAACGTCAAACGGTGGCTTGGTTGTTTTGACCCTGGGATTCCAAAATAAATTTTATGAGGGTAGATTTGGTTTGTATTTTTGTTGACAATTAATCGTCTAGCTGTTAGTTTTAAAAATTTAACAGATGAAAATCTCGACATAGCTGCATTATTCTAAATCCAAAATAAGACTTTGGAATGCTGAAAAAAGTTTATGCAGCATTAGATGCGAATAACGAATACGTATCTTATATAGACTATATAGTATATAGAGATACGAGGTGCAGCTGTACCAAAACTCTGGAAATAAGGTCTGCCTCTGAATACTAAATAACGTTGAATGTGCATGACCTAACCCCCGTGGAAGACATTTTTAAGGGAGTCTGGTACTGCTGGGAAATGATTGATTTTGACATGAAAATGTACGTCAAGTGGTCATTTTATGTGTCTGTCCAACTTAAAAGTGTTCAAGGAAGAAAACGAAATGGTTTAAGTCAGGGTACGGCCATGCAATTTTTATATATTGGAAGATAAAGTGCAGAAGTGACCATGGTATCATTCAGCTATTTCTAGCAGTTAGGAAGCTTCATGTAGCATAGTTAATGTGGCGCATGACAGAGGTAATTCATGACACGATAGTTGGATCCTTAAAAAGGAATGCCCTACACCATTGATTTATTGTCCTACAAGATTAGTTACATGCCAGTATTTCTGTCAAACTGCTGGCACACATGCTTACTGAAAGCTCAGCATCCTGGGTGGAAGACTTAGAAACAATACAGCTGATTGGGCTGTTATGATTAAGGCGCATTGTCATGATCTCTGTGACAACCACTCTACGGAAGCAGTTTTGACTTAATTAGACTTTGAGAGAAAGTTTGGAGAATATCAATTAAAGTTAAAGACTGACACTTTTATTATCTTAGCTTGGTTGTTTTTTGATGTTACCGTTTCCCACCTGTTATATAATGCTTTTAATCTTTAGAGGACATGAGCATTGCTTTGGGTACTTGTGGTTTGTATGCGTGAGTTAGCACAATGTATAGGGCTAATTCCTCCGTCTTAGCCCTACATCCCGCCTATCTCAACCCTTGGTGTAGATCAGAAATTGATCCTCCGCTATAGCTGGCTTCTCAAAATGTTTATATGATTTTTCTCTGAACATGTATGCTGAAAACAATGACTAGTATTTTAACTACCTGCTATATTTCTTTTCTGACAGTTTTAAATCTTATTATTGCAAAGGGAGATAACCCAAACCTGTCAACACGGGATAGAAACTCAAAACTTAATTTAAATCCCAGGAAAGAAAGAAGAACTTTGACTATAATATTGTGATTTTTGTATCCACAAATAATCAGATATATGTTTTGAGAGGCTGGCGATAGTGGCGGGTCAATTCCCAACATTCACCACTGGTAGAGTAAGGTGGGACATAGGGCTAACTTGGCCAATACGGATAAAGTAGTCCTATTTATTGTGCTAATGTGAATATATGTAAGGCAATACAAGCTCACCAGGGTCACTGTAAGAAACAGGTATAGGCTATTTAACTTTTCTCAGCTTCCCTGTTAGCTTCTCCGTGCTACGGGACAACAAGGCAAGCCATCTGTGATATTGTGTCTTGTTATTGTCCAATCTTATCCTGATCAGCGATATTTAGGGTAGTTTCTGTCACCTGTTGGGCTGGCAAGCCATCACTGCTCAAGGGAATAAGTATAGCAATAACCCCCAATCAAACAAACAAACAAATGCTGGATATTTGATGAGTCTGTACTCAAAATGAATATCTCTTTTACATTTCCAGGTTTCATGTTGATGTACAGCCGAGACACTTAAGTGATGGGAGTCAGGGAGGTTGTGAGAGGGCTGATTGGGACAGTGGTATTTGTCTTACCAGTGTCTGTGACTGTCCTTGACCTAGTTGGCTATGTGGCCAAAGTAGAGGGGCCTTCAATGCAGGTAAGCTTTAATTACAAAGAATATTAGAGAACCTCTTCAATAATAATTTCTTGGCAATGCCCACCAATTATTATAAATAGAATATTAGGTAAAAAGGATTAGACAAAACCAAAAATATACTACATACTTGGGTTTAATTGCAGAAATGGACCATCACCCGTAACTACCATGTAAACACAACATTTCCAATCATACTTTGTTTCTTTCTGTTAAAAGCCAGCTTTGAACCCAAATGGACAGAAGTCAACAGATTTTGTACTGTTAAACAAGTGGGCTGTCAGAAAATATCAATTTAAACATGGAGAGATTGTCTCCCTTATGTAAGTACTACTTTGTTTCCATCCTTCATTTGTGAGATTTGGTTTGAAATTTATTCTTCAGGTAAACTGTTCTTTGAAAACTTGGTATTGCTATTAATATTCTGCTTCATGATTTAGGGAGACTTCATATTGTTGAGTGTTGAGTGTTTTGGAATTATGTTTATATTTTCCAATAAAAAGCATGGATATAGATAAGGTGCATGTCTATGTAGATGCTCTATGAAAAACTAGTTGACAGACAATTTCCTTGGAAAGTTAAAGCTGATGAATATGTATTTAAGAATTAGCTGTATGCAAATATAGTTCAATCACTGCATTACTAGATTGTGAAAAAAAGAGGTAAATTCTGTGTTGCAGAAAGGGTAATGCAATGCAAAAAAAATTCAATGTGCATTGATTATTGCACATACATGTAAATGGCTGTTGCACATCACATACATATTTGATGATACATGCAGAAATACAAACAATGGATGATTGTCCATGAAGGGACCAATTATTTGATAAAAGTGTCGCCTTCTTAACTCCATGACATTGCTTATACGCCGCTTGATCACAAACCAAGACCATGTATTGTAGTGATATTCCGTAGATTTCCATTAATTGTGATGTTGTTGTTGCACCAGAGACTGTGAAAAAATGTCATACAGCTGCAAATCAATTATGCAATTCTGTTTAAAAGTTACTGGGAAATATAATTTTGGTAAATCAAATATTTCTTCCATTTTATTTTGACCCACATAACATATTACACATTTTTGAGGTTCTTTAAGCTTTTCCTTTACTGTGGTGAAGATTAAATGATATTTATGCACAATCACAGTTGCCTTTCTACATAGCGGTAATATTGATTTATAATTAAACATAAAACAGCATGGAAAAAAAAATTTGTTCCAGGATTCTAAAATCAATTTGAAGAAGAGCCCATTGTAAAATAATGACTTAAAAATTAATGTCATCTTGCAATCTCCATGTAGCATCAGTTTTTAACTTGAATAACTAAGATGTTTCCTCAATGAATAAGTCTCAATGAAAAGATACAGACAAATCCATTGACTCCTGAAGATTAGATTGGAATCATAATTGAAGATTTCGAACTTAAGGGAAATAACTCTGTAGGGTAAAAA
>JAVFBX010209179.1:0-12061 GCA_034783855.1 Mopalia kennerleyi
TTGTTAGTGCATCTATCACCTTTAGGCTTATAATTTAATTAGTAGACTGTACTGAAATGTTTATGTTGTTGTTGAAATATACCATAAAAAGTCATGTAGTATGTTTCCACGCGGATAATCCAAATAATAAGCATCTGCATAATATTTAAGCTCTGTATAATACCTGCTATCAGACATCCATCCCAATTTTCAGTCGTTATTCAATTTCTGAACATTTACATCCAGCGTTCTGTCATGTAATGATGTAAAGCCCATACTATTTAGGCCATCTGACAAATACGGTGTGTGCTATTTGTCGCCGTAGGTCGATAGTCAGCTAGCCAAATTATAACTTAACGAGACCTTTCAGTACAGACGTCAAAGAATACGCTGCAGAACTTTAGAGTCCTTAGTTTTATCTGTCAATTATCGTCAGTGCAATCCAACCTTTTAACCCGCTGTACACTCGATAATATAAAAAACTGAGAAGGTTGTGTGTTATCATCTTTTTCCGATTGACAAATGTATGAGTAAGCCTGTTATATGAGATTGTAATAGCAGCAACTAAATTAGCACCAGCAATTTTATAAACTCATCGACGGTCTAGAAACTTTTGATATCTGTGAACAATGGGGATAAGCGCTGCCATTTTCTGCCCCAGGTGTCGCTGAATGCAATGCGGTCCCAGGAGTTTTTCTCCTTCGTTCAATACCCCTTGTTTTATATATATATATATATTAAAATATATGGTATTGTTCTTAATTATAACTCACTATGATTATTTTAATGATAAAAGTGTAAAAGGATTTTTTTTTGTGATAGAATTACAATCGAGGAGAAAGGAATGTTAAATGCATGGAAATAGTGCATATTTACCGGTACTGTAAATATCTGGTACTGTAATATACTAAACACATGATGCATGTGTTATAAAAACACTCTAACCTGCAACACTAGAAAAGTTTATATTTCAAATGTGTTACGTTGACTTATTGATCTTTGTTAATATATATATATATACTTAATGTAAGCAAAAACCTCGTTGATTTGGTGACAGATGGCCAGTTTAAATAGTTAATCATGCACATTTTGTATCCATTTGTGAATTTCCCAGACATGATTAACGTCATGCATTGTTATACCGCAAAGACCCAATATATTTTTTTCTAACTTATTTGAACTGAACTTAATTACCAAATTGTAATACATCCTTTCACAATGTGATGTTTTAAACGTCGGGTAAAAACAGTACCCTATAGCTGCTTGCAAGGGTTTAACCAGTATTTTG
Source organism: Mopalia kennerleyi (assembly GCA_034783855.1). Lineage (NCBI taxonomy): Eukaryota > Metazoa > Mollusca > Polyplacophora > Chitonida > Mopaliidae > Mopalia > Mopalia kennerleyi. The sequence goes on from JAVFBX010209179.1 coordinate 1,268, forward strand.
GAAATACCCACTAGTGCCTCATTATTGTGAATTGAAACCGAGCCTGCCTCTACACACTGTCCACGTCAATTCTCTTCATATTATAAAGACACTAGGCTTTTCGGAATTTATGCTTCCTTACGACACTTTAGATATTTGATTGTTGATTTTGATATCTTCAAGTATTCATAGCCTACTTTGTGTTGAATTCCCGTTGCATGAACAGCTTTACTCAATTTCATTAAAACACTTTTTTTTCACAATATCATAGTTTAACAAAATCGAGTAGGCATAAAATCCATTTTACAGATAAAAAAAATAATCCCTCTCCCCTCTCCACATTGATGATTCCAAAAGAAACGTTTCTGAAGTATATGCATGACAGAAACAAATCTTGTGATTCAATTAAATAACTTTGTTTTACGTGTCAGATATTTTACTAATTTGTTTCTTGTTTATTTATCTTTCTGTAACTAGCAAGCAACATCTACTTTCTCTGCAGTAAAAATATAATATGTATAGCCAATGAACTCCATTTGGCAGTTTTGAAATTTGAGCCAAAGATAGATTGAGAGAAACAAGTGACATAGGCCAGCCTACATATTTTTAAATTGTCTGACGTCGTTTAAGGCCAATGGACTCAGCGCCGTTAGAAAGGCAAATAATATTAATAGAAAGAAGTAGATGTTATTTATTATTTTTAAAAAAACCCACAATTTTATTATGTTAAAGAGCCATGCTGTCGCTTTTAAAATCAACTGGATTTTTGCTGTTTTTTGCCCCCTTGTAATCTAGCTAAATTACGGAGTAATTAGCCCTATACATTGTGCTACTTGTAATCAAGCTTTCGTATAAAGGCATGTATGTAGAAAGTTTACGCGGATCTCTTAATTATTTTTTTTATTATGACCGATCGATACCCAATTGTACAAGCAGATATTTTTTCCTGGTTCATAATGTAGCCGTTCGCTCTTTTTTAACTGCAATTCTCCACCCTTCCATATTTGTACACATATTGTTTTTCTTTAAACCACATTAACACCATATGTTTAAATGCAGTTGGGTCGGTAAAATGTCGACAAACAGATCACGTGGGACCGCATTCATTCAACGTCCCCTGAAAAGTAAGCTTTCTTTATTACCAGCGCTAATCCCCATTCGATAACCGTTTTTGGACGGTAAACAATATAAAGCCTTTTACAACCATCTAGCCTTTAGAATATAGTAGACCCCCCACACACTCTCCGATATGATGTAACATGTTAACATTCTCTTGACGCCTTACTTTTTTCTTTACATGCATAAACGTTTAAAATTGAAATACTTTGAAATGTGATTCTGGTTTCTTGTTACAGGAGCCTTCCTAGTCCCCTACATCATCTTCATCTTAGTCATTGGTATACCGCTTGTCTCTTTGGAAACAGCCCTAGGACAATATTTCCAGCTGAGCCCACTTCTTGTCTTTGACATATGTCCTTTGTTTAAAGGTGAATTTCGTATCTATCAAAATAACAAACACAAATCTAAGAAATCCAAACATACATTATCTGCCCTTTTACCTGTCAATAGAGTCGACTTAATGCCTTAAAGGTGAATAGTATTTGCCGGAGGAGATTAGTCTAGTGCATTTAAATGTTTCCACGTCCACATTTATTAGTGTATACATTGTTTTTGTTTCCTTCATTTTAATATAACGTGTTTACTTTTCATAGTAAGACCACACGTATTAAAGAATAAAAAGGCTGTAAAAAATTGTGTTGTACCACAAATTTCCTTGCTCAGGTGAATATGAGGTAGCTAATAATACAACATAATACACCTGATTGTAAAGGCTTACACATATGCTTCGCTGTCAGACCATCCCTGGAGCTATGGGGCAGGATGAAGCCGATCTTTTTGTGATGAGTTTGAATAACGTCCTGTGGTGTATCTGTTTACGTTCAGTCTTGTCTGTATTGCCATTGAGAACAAGGTGGTTTTCATCACCCATTAGGCTGGAATGTCGTCATGTGATTTAAATGACATCAAACAAATATACAGACAATCTACAGATTGTAAGGTTTAGAGTTTCTGTATGTTAGGCAATTGAACAATCGAAGTACCAACACCGTATCGTATATCATATGATGATGAGCAGGCACTTCCTATGATACCAATACGTTGCCTTTATGTGGATAGAATTTAAAGAAGTTAAGAACACCGGACATATTTGTAGCTCACTCTCCACGCAATCTTTCCATAGGTATTGGGGCTTCCATCACTTTATTGGCATTCGTAGGCTATCTGGCCTACATGCTGATCCTGGCCTGGACACTCTATTTCTTGGCGATGTCATGTTCAACTGTTCTACCCTGGTCTACATGTGATAACTCATGGAACACTAACTCGTGTATTCCTCTTGTGGACTCCTACAACACTACAACAAATGGGTCTCATTTCTCAGACACGTCCAGTCATTCTGGGTACCTAGCAACTGAAGAATATTGGAGGTAATGGTAGCGAAATACTCCCCTGGTAAAAAAAAACCGTTGGCAGTGAATTCAACATTATTTTGTTTATTCTCAATAGAAAAAATGGAATTTAGATAAACTGAAAGCTAGGTACTGTACCTACGTGGACAAAGAAGGGTATCGTTCAAGGTGACTTGCTAAATTTAACCTGTCGTAATATCTCAAATTCTATTATCAGTTATTTAGTTCAAACCTATCTCATTTCACCGAAAGGCACATTGCGCTGGTTACGTGGTTAACGTGTCAAATTACCGATTCTCCTTCGATGTCCCACTAACAGATTCGAATCAGCCGTTTGTCTACCAACGGTACGCCCTTTGGCCACGTCTACGGTACGCAAAAAAACCCTGGCATTCGCTGGAGGTTTTTTAAGAGGTTTCTCTCGGTTTTCTGTCGTTTTTCTACCGTACTGAAGAAGTACACGAACAGAGTACACGAAAATCCGTCATCATATAAAATACATAGCCTTGAGTTCGAAATTTAATCCAAATCCAACGAACACATATTTTGTCGTAACCATATACAAGTGAGATGATTATTAAAGGTTTCTATTAAAGTCTGGTCGCTTGAAAGTTGACATACATTTTCTTGTTCTACAGATTTAACGTGCTGGACATTTCCTCGGGGATTGAGGATCTGGGTCACATTCGCTGGCAGATTCTCGTCACTCTCATTATATCCTTTGCTCTAGTCTATCTATGTATTTTTAAAGGAATCCAGTCCTCTAGAATAGTGAGTACTGTTGTAAATCAATTAAAGAATACATTTAATGGCAGCTGCATGAGTCAAAAAGTCGCCAGGAATGTTTTAAAAGCAGAACGTGACAAGAAGAACTCGGTCAACTCTTGGGCCACACAAAAAACCATTACTTTCGACTTTATAAGACTACCTATTATACATTATTTACTGTTAAATATTGGATTATAAAACATAACTTTATCAGCAAGCATAATATAGGAGTGTGCAATGCGATAAAAAAAAACTGTATTTATGTTGCACGTAAATTAAATTTTTAATTTAATTCTTAGTTGCTTGAATTAAAATAATTTGACAGATCATTTAACTTACACACATTATCTTCTCTGGGTGTTAATTTTTAGTTATATGTGACTTCATTGTTGTGTGAAATACTCTTCTTGTGTGTTACAGGCTGTGTACATTACAGCCACCTTTCCTTTCATCTTACTAATACTACTGCTGAGTTGGTTACTGACTAGGCCTGGATCCACGGCTGGTCTCTTCTACTATCTTGTTCCTCGCTGGGATCGTGTCGCCAGATACCAGGTCTGGCAACGTTTATTACCTTCTGAAAGTAAACTGTTTGTATTGTTAAGCCGGACTGATCCTTCATTTATAACTGATTCAGAATAAGCTGTTGTTTTGGATAATGAGTACAAGACTCAGAATGGTACTGACACAACTCATTTCTTACACTAGTTTTATTCACAGCTATTATCTAAAAATATATACGTAAATAGCGAAAATAAAGCTATATATAGATAAACTCGTGTCATTCTTTTCAGACGTGGTTCGAAGCTTTTCTACATGTGTTTTATTCATTGGGGCCTGGTTGGGGTGGACTCATAAATCTGGCGAGCTATAATCCGTTTCATCAAAACTGTTTGAGGTAAACTACAAAATATCCTACTTTAAAACTTTGTTGGGCATCATGCAATGTCGGGGCCAAACTGAAATAAAGCAGATGCCCATGAAATGTAAAAAAAACAAAGAATCCCTCTTTCAATACAAAAGGGAATATCTCTCATGCGTACAAACTAACTGTATCAGAGATAACAGGAATATAAAAGACTCCTGTTGATAACAGTTGAATCGGAAAGAATTGAGGCAAATCAGGAGTTCGTTTGCCGAGGTGCATGCACCTAGATTGATGAGTAGTTCTGGTTAAATATAGAAAATCTCATTTTTGCTAGACAAGATCCTGACTCCTGATTACACAGATAATTGAGATAGACAGGTAAACTATTATAATTCGCTGGGAAACTTACCGTTTTAAAAGATCAAGCGTGGTGATATGGTAATGCCCTTTTATTTACGAGTATAAAAATTATATATAACGTGTATAAAATAACTTTATATAACTTATTTAATATTTAGTAACAATCTAAGTAAGACGTAATGTGGAATCATTGTGTTAAAGGGAAGGAAAACTGTTTCTCAACCTAAATTTATTAATTTTATTGCATATTTTCATAGGCAAACATCTGTATTACACTTTTATTCGAATAATCTTAGCCGTCAATTAGTTAATTTAACAGGCAGGGCTGACGTCATTGTTCCAAAACACGGTTGGTCACCAGTGTGTCCGTTTGCTTATGTATGCAGTCGAAGACATCTGTAACAACACGGCGTATACACAAGCCTGGTCATCCAAGCGCAATGTCAATCTGTTTTACATATCAAAATAGCTCTTTGAGTAACACATACGTTTAGCATGTTTTCAGCTGACGCGCGGTTTTAAAAAATCCTGTTTTTAGTACCAAGTTGATATGTACAAGCGGTTGTTTGTTGTTGTTGTTACGCTTGGGGACGGACACCTCAATTTCAGCTTTATATGAAAGCATCCACCATGCAGTGCAGACAAGAGGATACAGCCACGACTAGATGATAAAACTACCGTGTTTTGGAACAATGACATCAGTTCCACTTTTTAAATTAACTTATTAACGGCTATGCTAATTCGATTGGAAGTGCAATACAGATGGTTGTCTTTGGAAATATGCAATAAAAATAATAAGTTAAGGTCGAAAAACAGTTGTCTTTCCCTTTAAGCTTTATTCGATACACAACTAGTCATTTGGACTCGGTATATCCTGCATATCCTTATACAACTGCTCAATCGCAAATCAGTCAGATCTCAACAGTTTTGTGAGAAAGGATAATATTTAACAAAAGTGCAGCAAACTTACGAGTTGTAAACGTATATGTAGGAAAAATGTGTATTTCACCCACAGCTTTGTTTGTTTCGTTTTAGTTAATGTCACTATAAATGAACAGAAAAACAAAATGTCACACATTGACTCATTTATTCGCAATATCCTGCATTAATTAGTCGATTTTGAGAATGCCAGCTTGCCTACATGTAGTTCGAAATGTTTGGGAATGAATTAGCAATGTCAATGCGGAAGCAGCACCCACTTTGGGCTTCAATTTTTTTAAGGAAATACCCTTAATCAAAACTGTTATACCAGTTTGAAATTTGTCAATCAGTGAACAATTAATAAACCATTTCTCGTGTTAAGGGATTCTATAATAGTGTCTTTAGCTGACATGTTTACCGCCATCCTGTGTGGGGCTGTTGTATTTGCCGGTGTGGGTTGTATCGCCTATCAGACGAACTCCGATATTGAAGATGTTATCACAACAGGTAAGACATAAACTCGTTATCGCCTCAGCTTTGAATTTTTTGAAGGATGCATTTATTATGTGCTGACTTTTTGCAGCCTGTTAAATTTTCCGGGTCTTACCTGAATCAAATAAAGAAAACAGATAAAGCTCTTGGCAATGGCCATGCAGCTTGTAGATAATTAATTTCGTTCGGCCTTCGGACTGTTTTTGATTAAAAAATAAAAACATCAGAAAAGGATTTAATTAGCTAATTGGGGTGTAAAGGCAGATAACTGTGACCCCATTACCGTCTGGATGAACTGTGCACGGCGGACCAAAGCTTGAATTTACATTTCTCATTTTTGTTCTTGGTGGTTCAAATATATTTTGAGCGATTGTGTCGTTACTGTTTTAGGTCCGGGATTAGCATTTATCACATACCCTCAGGTCGTGTCATCCATGCCTTTCCCTCATCTCTGGGCCATCTGCTTCTTCTTGCTGATTCTTCTCCTTGGACTAGACAGTCAGGTAAAGGATACGAAATGGTTTCTTAAACAATAACTTTGGAACTCTTATTGTATAAGACAAGTTAAAAATATGTTTAAAGCCAGGCAATTTTAGATATTAATCCTGTTGCAAGAGTTACTTCTTTAATTAACTATTACAAAGACAAATATGATCTAACCTGATTACAAAGCACATGGAACCAAAATCCAAATGCTGGCGGCTGGATGGATTTTCCTGCTGCCGTTGTGCTCTTAGGGCTAGGGGACAACAGAAAGGCGATGTATTTGTCGTCAAATTAACAAAATAATTTAAATATTAGTAAACGCTGTGTTTAAATCCGTCCTTCTGTCTATTTTACATATATTAACGATTTTCGCTAACACAAGTGTAAATTACTAAAACCGGGTCAAATAATTCAGTTGATACCAATGACAACTCTTAATCCCGTGGGTGCGCTTCCACGAAACACTTTCTGGCTGAATATACCATTAGATTTTCCCCAACTCAAAACGTTATATGTCCAAATATGATAGGCGGAGAGATGAGACCCAAACCAACAGGTTCTATGTTTGGATACATGTATATGATTCCAATCTGGGATTACAATATACAGGATATGAAGCTCGGACTTAGCCCGGCCCAATCCACATAAAATCAGGTACTCGGCAGTGTTCTGATCCGTCCGGAAAACTGCATCTTCCTCATGTCGGAAGATCCTTCGACACTTTACGTACCGGTACAGTTAACTCGGAGGGGAATGGAAGCAATAATATTGCACGAAATCGTGTAATGTTAACCGCCGGATGTTTTGAGCGCATATGTGGAATTCGACCAAAGTACTCCGCGGATTTGTGCAAAAAAAAACCCCACATCAAACAAGCATGTTTCTGGGGTAAAATCACATTAAAACAAAACACTGTTTCTTTTTATGTATGACTTGTTGAATAATAGTCAAATTTTGTCGTTTGTAAATATTTGTATAATAATGTAGCTCCGATGGCGTCATCAGACGAAAATAGCCTTCAAACTTAAACAATAAACACGTCGATAACTCAGCAATGCTATAAAAGTAAATCGATGCCAGTTACCTCCCCTGAAATGAAGAATTCCATTAGAGATTATTTGGCCGAGGTTGTTCAGACATGCATCTTCCCGAGGCAAGGCGGAAAAGACGATCGTCGCTGTAAGCCTCTTTTCGTTTCTTACCTTGCCACAATAGGCGATAAAACCTGAGTTAGCTAGAGTTTACAACAGCTCTATTTAATCTATGCAATCAGATTGGGGCTTTCTTAGAATAAGAAAGAAGGGGTCTAAACACATGATGGCAAGTAGGCTATAGGCCTACACGTTATATACATGCACGATCACATCACCACAGACATGTTAATTGGCAGTGGCGCCACGCTTGTTTGCTTTAGACTTTCATGTGTAAACGACTTTTGATTGGCTGCTTGTTCCTATCATTGTCCAATTTAATATTTGCCACGATTTTCCTTCCAAGTATAACAAGGGATAGTAATGTAGGAGACTAGTCTTACACATACTTACCCTTGCATATAGGAAGATGGGAAAAGTGGTGAGCTGGTAAATGGAAATATTAAAGAGTTAAATTAACTAATGTTCGCTCAACACACAGTCTTCTTCACTTGAAAACCTGTTTAGCATCGCTTCAGTTCCCACGCTTAGCGAGAGAGTCCGTGATTTCATCGGCAATTCAAATTTAAAGTTTGCGGTTACATATCCCTGCATATTGTAATCCCAGCTTCAATATTAAAAACACAGTCACGTCTATATGCGATAATCAGATAGTACTGTAGCGGAATTGCCACCGGGAGAAACTACTATTAACTCTCACTATTATTAAGTTAATACACCCTCACGGGATCTTTGAAGTCAACCTGCGCAACCTCCCGCAATACTAATCAATCACTGGAAGTATCCTATGGTAGCGTGGAACTTCCTCAGTGTTATACACTTGTTAACATAGAAATTATTACTCTGGAGACGCCCGCTACTGTGATTCGTAATTTGTCAGCTGTCTTGGAACTAATCTAGTACTAAAAGTCATTAACACAGGAAAGGAATAAACTTCAGAAAAAAACTAAGTCCAGTCTCATTTGCAGTCTCAACAAATAACAGAGAAAAGCTTTATTTCAACAGGAATAGTTCAAAAACCATTGTTAAATGAAATAAACTTATGTAGGCCTATATAGGCCTATATCATAGGCCTATGTATGTAAATATACAGTGTAATACAGTAGGGTGTGGTCCTATGAAATGTTTGGTTGGTCAGCGTTCAATCTTGAGACTTTTTCAGTGTTTTTCGCGCAACATAGGTAGGCCTACTGCATGGGACTTTTGACTGTTTTTCGCGCAACATTGGTACTGCGCCCGCATGGGACTTTTGACTGTTTTTCGCGCAACATAGGTAGGCCTACTGCATGGGACTTTTGACTGTTTTTTGCGCACCATAGGTAGGCCTACTGGGACTTTTTCACTGCATGATTTTCGCGCAACATTGGTAGGCTAAACAAAATCTGTTCCGTTTAGAGTATATTTAAGATATCATATGGCGTTTGAAGTTTATACAAATCTTTTTTTTTAACCCCATATCCTGCTAAAAGATTTTATCTTCTTTTCATTAAAACTTTGCCCCTAGAGGAAAATAACATAGAAATGTAGGCTCTGTTTGAATAAAAAGAATAGTATTAACCAATATAGGCCTGACAATTCATTTACTTTTCTATCTGTCGATCCGACCGTTTCCGACGCAATCCTTTGATATTCTGTCCACTGCATGATTAGGCCGCTGTATGTGGTCAACTAGGAATACACAATCTAAAGTAGAGCTTCATTTCTCGTCACGGCTGGTGATTCCGAGTCTCCTCGGACTCTCCCGGAGAGCGGATTAAGCCTCCACGCCTACGCTGATAATCTCGCGATTCCAGCTGTGGCGGAATCGAACATATTCCGCTTTGATGTGGGTGATCGAGTTGTGCCTCCTTCTCTTCATAGCTCCATGGTTTCAATAAGAAATTTGATATTGTTAAGTCTTTCGATAAATATAACAAATACAATGCGACATAATATTTAAGCTTTAGACATTCTGTTCGGGCTATGCTTATGGGAATTTAGTACTGATTTTTAATGAGGGCCAATTTATATCGAATGCCGTGGCGTAAATATTTTCTGTGATATGTGACATCGTGAGAAAATACCTGTGTCCCATTTAGATTCAGGGTTATTGCTTAAATTCGGACTCTGTATTAGGGTGAATTTTAGTCCGAACATTAGGCTTATATGTTTGCCTTTTTAAAAAATGAACGTGAAATACAAGGCCGAAGGGTAATGTGAATACATTGAATAAGTCCATAGGGCTGATTTTCTCAGCTATAAATTAATGTCAGATTGAGAATTATTTGGACTGTGAAGATAACGAGTGTATATGATTATATATACTTACAGAAACTGCATTCACTTCTTTAAAATGAGAAAGGATCTCGACAGTTACCGATAATGAACATGTAAAATAAATGTTTTATGCATGAGAATATGATATTTTCTTAGATTTGAACTATTTGAATTGTCGCATTTTTAAATTCATTTTCGTACACCCCTGAATACTTTAAAATTTAAGCTGCATTATTTTTAATAAACTGCATCAACTTTCGTTTATCGGATTGATTAAGACATATTACAATATGTATTGACAAAGTTTAAACACGTACGACAACATATTTCATTAAATATTATCAAATTTTCATTATGTTAAAACATTGAACATTTTATCGAGATCTACTATACTTGATTACACGAATTTAATGTTTTGAACTTGGCAAAAAGCAATTTGCTGATTCACATATGGTTTATAGTTACCCGTGACTACGGAATTATCATCTTACAAAATTCAGCTGTCCAGTTTGAACCGAATTTTGTATATTTTTAATTTTTTCGTTGTTCAAACTGTGAACGCTGTTTGTCAGTAGGCCTATATACGTTCGTCGCGGCATTCGATCGTCATTTAAATCAGTACAATTTTCCAAGTTCACACCATATGCATATTTATAGACTACGCCCGAAAAACTATGAACACTTTCTAATTTCAACAAATAAAACCCCAAAGTAATTTATTTGTTAATAAATTGATAGGTTAATTTTGGGTTCGATTTACTTTTTGAAATATTTTTTTAAGATTAACCTATCAGGAAAGCAACTGTTCGATAACCGGCCATTTCGTTTTTGCAAAAAAAATAACGTATGGTGTAACCAGATCCTTGAGCTTGGTCGAAGTTAACGCGAGGGTCTGGTTCACGCGAGACTATGAACGGCTCGGAAAAGAAAAACCGTTGAATAACAAAATGGCAGCAATGTTTCTGTCATCTTCCTACGCAAGGGTCAGTATGTGTAAGACGAGACTTCCACAATACTATCCCTTGCTGTAACTCGAAGGGAA